>JASDQU010356566.1:0-11816 GCA_032191745.1 Picea mariana | reverse complement strand
CTGCCTTTGAACTTTCATATCCAAGCTATAGTATTCCCTGGTACTCCTGGCTAATTGTTCCACAAAATCTTCAACCTGTTCCTGCTGCCCTTGCTCATCTGTGAATGTGGGCATGTATGGTCTGGGGTTAGCTCTGCTACTTGAGTGTTGGCCTAGTGGTTCATCCATGAACATTGGCACGTATGGCCTATGATTGGTTCTGCTGCCCATCTACCCATGGAATGTGCCACCTCCAAGACTTCCTTAGGATCTCGGTGCTTTCTCCGGGTTATATCTGGCTTCCTCATGGGTTCCACCGGACCCTCCAGCCTCCTTATTCCCATACGTATCAGGGTCTTTGCCTCAATGGGTTACTTTCATCAGAAGGTCAGTTATCCTAGTTTGGTTCTCGTTCATTTTCTGTAGATTCTCATCAACTTTCTTCAAGGTGTCAGAGATTTCGTCCTGTCCCCTTCTGTTGGTTTCCTGATACTCATCCAACTACTGGACCAATGTGATTTCTGTGCAGTTCATGTTTTGTTGGAACTTACCAAATTCAGCTACTAAGAGAGCCAAGCCCTGAGGCTCATGGTCGTCTCCTAACCCTTCCATTTCTGCCTCTGCTTCAATGTTGTTTTTCTTCCTTGGACCCATAACAATTCACCTGTACTTCTGCATGCACCGATCTCTCCACGGGTTTGGAGGATCGATGCTCTGATACCACTATAATGATGCCAAGCCAAATCCTTTCTTGGAATCACTAACTACTACTACTTTATTGAGTTATTAAGTGCATACAAGATTCATCAACACATGGAGATCACAATATATTCACTATGTAGAAGCACAAGCAAAGATCTGACCTTTTTATTATGAGCAATGTAAGATCAATACAATAGATGGTCGATCTGGCATAAATCTCAGATGGTCATACAAGAAATAGATATGAGATACTACAAAATGCTCCCGCTAATACAAAATAATGCCTCCAAAGGTGGAATAAGAAATGAAGATCAATACAAGCAGATCGAAATGCCAAACCCTCCAGCTAAAGAGTGCCACGCTCCAATAGAAGGCTGAAACCCACAATAACTCGGCCCTACTTCCAAAAGTGTCCGATCACCCTAAGAAATATGCCAATTGATAGATCGGGTGATGGTAAGAATAACCCAGGTGCCTGAATCTCCAAGATCCCTCTCAATCTTTGTAGATCTGAATTTCCCACTGAATGGGGTGCCCCACTAGATGATTGAAACCCTAGCTGGTTCGGCCCTGATGAAGGAGGCCTCCAAATTCTCTTAAACTCTCCAAGAATATAGATCGGGAGATGGTAAGAATAACCCAGGTGCCTAAATCTCCAAGATCCCTCTCAATCTTCGTAGATCAGAATTTCCCACTAAATGGGGTGCCCCCCTGGATGACTGAAACCCTAGCTGGTTCAGCCCTGATGAAGGAGATCTCCAAATGCTCTGAAACTCTCCAAGAATATAGATCGGGCTATGAGAATCCTGTGGGAGAAGTTTCAGACTCAGATCTCAAGAAGATCTCCCTAGATCTGAGTTTTACTGAATTACAATACGTCCCCTATGGCTCCAAGACGTCCCAATCTGCAAACAAATGTAGAATGATGATAACCCTCCAGAAAATCCCTCAAAATGATGGTCCTCCCCCTTCTGAAGCACTATATGGAGATGGGCTGAGACTAGAATGGTGTGGAGGAGTCTTTCATCCCTGAGACCAAGCTGCGGAACAAGGTGAGTGGATATTTCACCACTGAGTTGCTCATAAGGGTTTGTACAGCAAACCCCCAAACTGAATGCTCAAGAGCAATAGAAAATGCTAATCCAAAACCAGAATGAATAATAGGGGCACCCCAACCTCTTACTTATACTTCTCTTTCTAATTCTATGTTGAGTTAGGTTAACTCCCAGGGTTAATCTTCTATTTTTCTGTTGAGTTGTCTTTTACTCCTTTATCCTTTTCCTTTCTTAAGTCAACTTAAAAATATAACTTTTAACTTCTTGAATTTTCCCCCCTCAGTTTGATACTATGACCTAGTGGGGGTGCCTAGGCCATTGAGTCTCCTCATCACCTCTCTAAGAGGTGGGGGACATTACAAAGACCCTACAAATTGAACCCGAAATATAAGGAAAACGTGAATATTGAGTTGGACATAATGTTAGAAGCAGGGATTATTGAATATGTCGAAGAGTCAAAGTGGATCAGCCCTATGGTGGTGCAAGACAAGAAGACAGGTGAAATTAGGATCTACATAGATCTCAGGAAGCTAAATGATGCTTGTTCACATGATCCTTTCCCTACACCATTCACAGACGAAGTATTGGATAATGTGGGAGGCCAGGAGGTATATTATTTTACAGATGGGTTTTCAGGATACCATCAAATCCGGATTGCCAAGGAGGACCGCCACAAGCTCACATTTTCCACAGAATGGGGATCCTACCAATACACAGTGATGCCATTTTGAATGAAGAATTCCCCAACCATCTTCTCCAAGGTGGTGGTCGAAGCGTTCAAAGAATTTTTTCATAAGTTTTTAGAACCCTATTTTGATGACTGGACTATTTTTAGTTTGTTGAAAAATCATATTGAATGTCTAAGACTAATGTTGGACAAATGCAGGTAGTGACAAATTGCTTTAAATTTGAAGAAGTGCATCTTCTTCTCACCATTTGGAGTATTATTAGGACATATTGTATGCAAGCAAGGATTGTTGGTTGATCCATCAAAAATTGCAATTATAGTCGACTTACCGCCTCCTACTTCAGTCAAACAACTACGCACTGCGCTAGGACATACTGGCTATTACAAGAAATTTATCAAAGGATATGCTCAGATTATTGCGCCAATAGAGAAGTTATTAAAGAAAGACTGTCATTTTGGTTGGACAGATGAATGCCAGTAGAGCTTCGACACACTGAAACAAAAGATGGTGACTATGCCCATTCTAGTCTTTCCAGACTGGAGCAGAGAATTTCATGTGCATGTTGATGCGTCTTATATTGCATTATGAGCAGTATTGGCACAACCTGGAGAAGGGGACATCGACCATCCATTAGCATTTTCCAGGAGAAAGTTATCTACAGCTGAAATCAATTACACTACTATAGAGATAGAAGGATTACCCATGGTGTATGCGCTGCAAAAATTCCCCCATTACTTACTAGGAGGACACTTTAAAATGCTTACCGATCACTCTACGCTGAAGTACCTAGTCAACAAGCCAGTGTTGGGGGGACGAATATGCATATGGATTCTCTTGTTTCAAGAATATGATTTTGAGATCATAGTTAAGCCAGGAAGAATGAACAAGGGACCCGACCACCTGTCGAGGTTGGAACATGGAGAAGAACCCACCAGTCTGGAGGATACATTATCGGATGCACAATTTCTCGCCATTAGGAAGATGGATGACCACTTCATAGACATAGTCTAATTCCTGTCAACAGGAATGGCTCCCAGTGAGTATACAATTTCCTAGAATAAATAGCTAGTGGTGTGCATTTTAGACTTTTCACTGATAGTTGGTCAGCTATATAATATGGGACCTGATGAGATACTGAGAAGAGGTGTGATGGAGGTAGAGTGCCCATTGATCCTCACATAATCTCATGAAGACATCGTAGGAGGAAATTACGTAGGGAAAGCAACTGCGTAGAAGGTTCTATGAGCTGGCCTTTGGTGGCCTACTTTACAGAGAGATGCTAAAGAGTATACCAGAGCTTGTGATGTATGCCAGAGAGTTGGAAAACCATCCTGAGGAGATGAAATTCCACTAGCACTACAGATGACACTACAAGCATTTGAAAAGTGGGCCATTGACTTTGTGGGACCTATAAACCCACCAGGAAAGCACACAGGAGAAAGGTACATTATCACTGCGATAGAATAGCTGAGTAGATGGGCCTAAGAAAGAGCATTCAAGGACTATAGTGCAACTGCAGCTACACATTTTATATTTGATAACATAATAACTAGGTTTGGATGCCCTAAGACCCTTATGAGCGATCAAGGCACTCATTTCATCAACAAGACAGTTGAAGCCCTGAATGAAGAATTTGCAATTCACCATCAGAAGAGTACACCTTACAATCCACAAGAAAATGGAATGATTGAAGAATTCAACAAAATCTTGGAGACAACATTGACAAAAATTTGCAGTGTGAACAGGGATGAATGGGATTTAAGAGTACCAGTAGTAATTTGGGCTTATAGAACCACTTGCAGGAAATTAACAATGTAGACCCCTTTCAAGTTGGTTTATGGTCTCAAAGTTGTTGTCCCGATGGAGTACTTGGTACCAAGCTTAATAATTGTTGCATTTACAGACATGGATGATACTGCTGTTGTTCATGAGAGGATTTTCCAGCTGGTTGAACTAGAAGAAAATAGATTTATTGCAGGATTCCATCAACAGGTAAAAAAGGAAAGAGAGAAGGCCTATCATGACAGACACATCAAGAAGAAGGCATTTAAGCAAGGTGATTTAGTACTAGTGTATGACAGTAAATTTATAAGACATCCAGGGAAGTTTAGAACACATTGTCTTGGACCATATGAGATCACCTATGTTACAAAAGGAGGAGTTTCACAGCTGAAGACATTGAAGGGAGAATGGAAAGAAGGATTAGTGAATGGGAGTCAAATAAAGTTGTATTATGACAACCAGCTACCTTGCAGCTCTTAGTAAAAGCAAGGAGAAAAGGGTCTAGGTACCAGGTGCAGTTGAAACTAGGTACTAGACACAGAAAATATAGCATGCAGAAGGATGGGAAGGAGGCATAAAGCAGAAAGAAAAGGTTGCACTGTGCAGTCCAAAGTCAAAGTAAAACGGAAGGATCAGATCTGAAGTGCCTCGGGATGAGTCACATGTGAGTTTTGGGGGCCTATTGGCCCTTGGTTATGGAAGGAAGCAAAGATCGAGGAAGAAAAGGTCAAACACAAACTATGCGGGAGACACAGTGACTGTCACTCAGTCGAAGTAAGAACAAGAGCAGAAAAGCCGGAGCAAAGTACAGAAAATTAACCCGTTGGATGAGGAGATCGAGGATGACAGGTCAACAAGGAAGATGGATCGAGGACAACTCATCAAGTAGAGAAATCCACCATTGGATGCTTTGGAGCACTGCGCGAGAAGGGAGGAAAGACAGGCTAGCAAAGCCCTGAAAAGGAATCTCAAGTTGACCTAGGGTTTTAGACACCTAGGGTTTTGGGTAATTAGGATTTTGACACCTAGGTTTTGACCTAAGGCTGTCGGTGAGGGACTATAATGTATAAATAGAGGTCAAGAGGACCTAGGTCAGGTTGGTACTAGGGGTATTGATATTGATTGTTGTTGGTTGAGATATTATTGTACTATGAGAGAGAGGAGTGATGAGAGTGAGAGCCTTCTGGTATTGTAAGATCTTCAGCTGGGTGCAAAGATCAAGTCCTGTAGCTGGGTGCGCAGGAGGACGGGAGACAGAGAGAAGAAGAGAGAAGATTTGCTGACTAAGAGAGCAAATCAGAACTGTAAGCTTTATCTTAATATATCATAAGCATAGTTTTGTGGACGTATCCCTAGAGGGAGGGTGAACCACGTATATTTTGTGTCATATGTGTGATTGATGCTTGGATCTCTGTCATTGTTATACTGTTATTTGAATTATTGTGTTAGATCAGATTTATAGTTGTGCAGAGTAGATCTAGTTGACAAGAGATATATGAATTCTGCATTATTGTTGTATTAGTTCCACTTGATATTCCCCTAGTTGTAGACATCTCTATCCTACAACCCCCCTCTTATCTGCTTCAGGTGAGACTACATCTGCTTCACAGGTGTTGTCAAAAGGGCCAGTAGATAAGGCTTGTTGGTGCACTCTTTGAGTGAAACCTGGCTCTGCCTCTATGCCAACATAGCTCTAGATTAGTTCGAGGGAAAGGATCAAAGAGCCCCTCTGGTATAAATCTTTGTATTGTTTCCCATAAGAGGTTGTTGATAGTTGTTGTTGAAACTATTATAGAGGTTGCTGGAATTTTAGTCATTGAGAGATTGTTGCCATTGTAGCTGAGACTTAAGATTTTTTTAGAAGCATTGTATAAACCCATGTATATAACAATTTAATGAATATAATAGAGAATCATTGTTCCAAATGTTTGGTGTTGTTGTGTCTATCTGAAGGAATGGATGATAGGTTTTTTATCTATTTGAAATTCTCTATTATTTTCTTGTTTTTAGGTTATGAATGTGTTTACATGGTTGAATGTATTAATCTGTGAAGATTTAGATAAGTTTCAATTGTTTATCTTCTACAAGAAAGTGAAAGTGTGCATAGTGTCTACAAGGTGTGCATTGACAGAGTTTGTTTTGAATCATAAGCTCAGAAGAGATAACGTGAAACTTGTGTCTACAAAGAGTGTATAGCATCTGCAAGGTGTGTGTGACAGAGTCTACTTTGACTCAGAAAGTTCAGGGGATATGGATTGAAGGTTTGCGTAGATCGAAACGCACTTAGAGTCATATTTTTCAGGGGGGGAAATAGAGAGTGGAAGTACCATTTCAAGGAGAGCACAGTCGTCCTTCAAAAGTCAAGATTGAAGGAAATTTGTCACAAATGTTTGCAGAGTCGATACTTGGCTAAGTATCAAGAAATTCTTCTGAGAAGTTCAAGATGTTGGGGAGAAGCAATTCCAAGAGAAGTAACTTGGAGATTTGCATGCAAAGAGTGCATAGTGTCCACAAGGAGTGCACGACAAAGTCTTTTGACTCAAAAGATCAGGAGGAGTAGTGAATTTCGTCCACAGATAAGCTAAGTTGTTGAGGACAAGACCTATTACAAGGTGTGCACAGGATGGATTTCGACTAAGTGTTGAAGAGATTGCTCTAAGGAGGAAAAGGTTCGAGAAAGAACAAGCTTAGGCGGGAGAGTTGTTAAGGTTTAAACTATTATTAGGTTTCTTTTCATTTTACTAGATAACCATAGCATAGATAGGATCACTGAGAAATACACAATCACAAGAGACACATCATTTATCCTAGGAAACCCTCATAGGGGAGAAAACCTGGCAAAAACTTCCTTAATATAGATAGTCAATACAATGCCAAGAGATAACTCAAACAAATACAGAAATTCCCCTCCCAAGAATGCACCTCTCTCTCTCTCTTCCTTCTTTTCCAACTGCAGCTCTGAACTTGCACTCTGATGAACAAGTGAGTGTATTTCCAAATGAGGTGCTAGCCTCTTTATTTGTACAATGTGGCAGGTGCTGAGTGAGGTGTCTTTTCACTAACAACGTTGACTTCTCAATCTAGGTGGTTATAACCACCTTTAATTAATCTGGGGCTGACTTCTCATTTAGTCTATTACAATTAGGGTTTGACCAATCCACAAAAAGGGATTTGGTCATTTACAATACCTGACATGATCAATCCGCAAAAGGGAATTGATTTAATGAATAATACATAAATAATAAATAGAATACTCTTTGCAGTTACAATATTTCAACACTCCCCCTTAACAAGAAGGGTATTCTACAATAGCATTAGGTGAGAGAGAGTACAGCTTCATCAACAGCATCTTGGAACACTGACTGGCATATCTATAAATCATCGAAAGTTTTTCTCATCATCAATATCATCATTATCAACAAATAGCTAGAATGGTATCATCATCTGCATCAACATGGATTAGTATAAAAACTAATACACCATCATCACAGCACGAGGCTGGTCACATCATCACAGCATGAGGCTAGAACATCATCACAACACGAGGTTGGCACATCATCATAGCACAAGGTTAGCACATCATCACAGCATGAGGCTAGCACATCATCACAGCACAAGGCTGGCACATCATCACAGCAATTAAGCTAGCACATCATCACAACAATTAAGCTGGCACATCATCACAACAATTAAGATGGCACAACATCATAGAAATTAAGTTGGCACATCATCACAACAATTAAGCTAGCACATCATCACAACAATTAAGCTAGCACATCATCACAGCAATTAAGATAGCACATCATCACAACAATTAAGCTGGAACATCAACACAACACTACTCCCCCTTTCGAGGGAGGTCCTTTCAGACTATACCAAGCTTATCTCGAAACTGCTCAAACTTTACACAAGATAGAGGCTTGGTCAACACATCAGCAACATGTTCATACGTGATAACATATTGGAGCTTTATGTCTCCTCTCTACACCATGTCACGGATGTAGTGATATCTGATCTCTATGTGTTTTGACTTGTCATGAAATACAGGATTCTCTGTCATCTTTATGCATCTTTGGTTATCACATAGGATCATGGTTTCTTCCATCTCTAGGTCGAATAAACCTGTTAACAACTTCTGAAGCCATATGGCTTCACAGTTGGCAGAACATGCAACAATGTATTCTTCTTCTGTTGTGTTGAGAGCAATGCTTGATTGCTTCCTAATCTACCATGAGATCATGGTTGAACCCAAACTGAAACAACATCCTGAAGTGCTCTTCCTGTTAGAGAAACTTCCATCCCAATCTGAATCAGTGTACCCACTCATTGTGAAATCATGATCTCCATCATAACTGAGACCATAATCTAATGTACCCTTAAGGTACCTCATCACATGTTTTGCAACAACTAGGTGAACATGTATGGGTTCTACCAGAAACTGACTCAAAGTGTTCACAGCTAAAAAAATGTATGGTCTGGTGTTCGTNAGCGTGGCATCAATCAATTCTGACGAAGTGTTGACCAGAAGCTTCAACTTTGTTTCCATGGGTGTATTCATGTACTTGCACTCCAACATATCAAATCTCTTCAGGATTTCAACTGCATACTTCCCTTGGTTAAGGAAGATTCTCTCTAGGCTTTGCCATACCTCAAGACCTAAGAAATAATGAACTAGGCCAAGGTATTTCATCTCAAATTCTGTAGCGTGCTTCTTCTTACATTTGGTAATGAGATTTTCTTCTCCATTTAAGAATAATTCATCCACATACAACAACAATATAACAGGCTCATCATTCATAACCTAGAAGTAAAGGTTAGAATTTTCTTTACTCTTGGTAAATCCCAATCTCGTCAAAAAACTATCTATCCTTCCATACCAAGCTCTAATATCTTGCTTCAATCCATACAGAGCCTTCTTCAACTTGAAAACATGAGTCTTCATGTCTTCAACTTCAAATCATTGAGGTTGTTCTCTATACACTTCTTCTTCAGTGACACCATTTAGGAAAGTTGTCTTTACGTCCATCTGTTGTAAATTCCACTTCATCTTAGTTGCAAGGGCTATGATGGTTCTGATCGAAGTGTATCTAGATACAAGAGAAAATGTCTCTTCATATTCAATGCCTTCCTTTTGAGAAAATCCACGAGCGACAAACCTTTCTTTATACTTCTCAATACTTCCATTAGCAGCATGTTTTATTTTGAAAATCCATTTGGAGGATACCACATCCTTGCTCTTTGGTCTGGAAACTATTTCCCATACATCATTCTTTATAATGGATTGGTATTCTTCTGTCATGGCATCTTCCCATTCTTTATTTTGAATGGATTCTTAAAAGTAGGTAGGCTCCTTCTCTAAGAGATCACACATCAAAGCCATATAACTGGAGAATGGCTTAGGTTTCTTTACTTGTCTCGTGGTTCCTTCGGGAACACCATACTTCTCTCCATATTGAATAAGATCCCTAGTCCAAACAAGATTTATCTTATGGGAGATTGTCATCTGAGGAGGTTCTTGAAATTCTACTATGTCATGATCTTCTAGAATTTCCTCATCAAGGGAAGCTATAACTTCCCTCAGTAGTTCTGTAACTCTGGGAACTTCCTTCACTGGTTCTGCAACTCTAGGAGCTACAAGTTCCTCTTCATATACCTCTTCAAGCTGGCATCTTCTTGATTTATTGAGTGCTACATATTCATCAAAGGTCACATCCCTACTAATCTCAATATGATGGTGACCTCGTATATAAACTCTGAAGGCCTTGGAGACCTCACAGTATCCAACAAATATTCCCTTCTTTCCTAAAGGGTCCAGCTTGTTTCTCTTCTCTTTTGGAACATGTACAAATACTGGGCAGCCAAATATTTTGAGATGGATTACTTTTGGCTTATTTCCAGAGAACATATCTTACGAGGTATTGAACCCAAGTGCACTATGGGACAATCGGTTTTGTACATATACTATTGTTTTTGTTGCTTCTTCCCATAAGCACATTGGAAGATATTGATCATGGATCATGGTCTTCACTGCTTCCATTATTGTTCTGTTATTTCTTTATTCTACACCATTTTGTTGAGGATTGTAGGGAGTGGTGAGATCCCTCTTGATCTCGACATATTTGCAATAGTTTACAAACTCTTTTGAGGTGTATTATCCTCCATTATCTAACCTAAGTATCTTGATATTTCTTTCATAAAGATTCTCTGTCAAGGCTTTGAATTCCTTGAATTTACTAAACACTTCATCTTTTGATTTCAAAAAGTAAACACAGGTTTTACGAGAATAATCATCAATAAAAGATACATTGCATACATGCCCGCTAATGGAGGATGATGGCATTGTGCCACACATGTCTGAGTGAATTAGTTCTAAGACTCCTACTTTATTGTCTCTCTTTGGAAAAAGGTTCTTGATGTTCTTCCCTTGTGCACATCCATTGCACACGCTTTCATGGTCAACCTTGAGTTCTGGTAGACCTATGACTACCTTGCATACATACGGTAATGACTTGTAGTTGATGTGTGCTAATATTCTATACCAAAGTTTACATGGATTCTCAATGGCGTGGGTCATGGTTGCTTCTAAGTGACCCTTTAGCTTATACAAATCACCTTCTTCTTTTCCAATGACGATTGCTTCTTTCATGGTTTTTCCTTTAGCCCACATAAGAACTTCTCCATCTATAAAGGCAATTCTGAAGCCTTTCTTTTCTAAATCTGATATGGAGAGTAGGTTCTTTGTCAAACCTGGTACATAGAGTACGTCCTTCATCTTATTTGGAGTCCCTAAATTAAGCTTGTAGTTTGATTCTCCCACTCCCTTGATAGGGTATTGATAGTCATCTCCAAGTGTAAATTTCTAAGTAAACTTCTTTTCTGAAAGGCGAGGGAGAATATATATTTGACCTGTCATGTGCTTGGAAGAACCACTATCAATGAGCCAAGTGTCCTCTCCAGGTGATATTTATCCTAAGAGAGCCGAGATTAAGACATAGTCTTCAATTCGTTCTCTTATCATCTTTGTGGGTGGCTCTTCATCTTCAACTACATGGGCATGGTTCCTCTTATTTTTCCTCTTCTATTCTTCTCGTCTAGATGGAAAATGTCTCGCAATATGTCCCATCTTGTCACAATGGTAGCACTGGTAATATGAGAAGTCTCTTTCTTTTCTTTGTCCTTTCTTCTGGAATCTCTTAGGTTGAGATTCTTTATGTATGAATTTGTTTTGGGGATGAGACTCTTTATGAGTTTCTTTCTAGAAGTAAAAATTATTTCTTCCTCCTTTAGTGTGAGTAGCTAGGGCTTGATCTTCACCTCTTGATAGTAAAGATTCTCAGTTAGCTACTCTTGATTCTTCTTGAATACATTCTTCTTAAAGACTGCCAAATTTTAGTTTCTCCTTTCTAGCACAAATAGTTTGGATGAATGCATCCCAAGGTCTTGTGAGACCATTAAGGATCATCATTTCATCTATAGTATCTCCAATAGCTTCTAGTTGTTCTTTGAATTGAGATATTCTAGAGAAATATTCATGTATCGCTTCTCCTTTCTGCATCCTTGTATTCTTGAGTTGTGTTCTTAGATTCATCTTCTGGTTTCTGGACTAGTC
>JASDQU010356565.1:0-11955 GCA_032191745.1 Picea mariana | reverse complement strand
ATGAGTCTTTTATACAGAAGCATCCAGAGTTACTCAAGCGTTGCGGACAACACTTGTCTCAAGGGGAGGGGCATGTTAAGCCCTAATATTGGCTCATTACCACTGAATTGGGGCATATTAGATTATTAATGTTATTTTATTTATGTCGACTTTAGGCCATTAGTTGTAATTTGGATTAGTAATGTTATTTTATTTATGTCGGCTTTAGGCCATTAAACCTCCTAGTCTCCTATATATACCAAGGAGACATTTTCATTTTGAATCATCTTGGACTTGAACATTTAAGTGGGGTAAAAGGAGGTTTCCCCCTCGAAGAGGCTTATTATCTGAAATTATCTCTTTTTCAAGGCGTTGAGTACTTTTCATGAGGTTTTTATATGCTATATTGATGTTTGGTTCTTAACAATTATCCTCTATTGGAAACAACATATGATTACACCCATTCTTCTCAAGGGTATAATTGTTTTTCCTCCCATCATGTACGACACTCATGTCTTATTTCCATGGTATCCCCAACAGAACATGAAAAAAATCCATGGGTATGACATCACATAAAACCCTGATAACCCTATAAAATGTTATGAGCTCTGCAGTCCCACCGTCATCATGAAAAACCCTAAAATGGTTGATTTTAAATCAATGATATCTTCACTTCTAGAGATCCAATTCAAATGATTTTTTTTAAATGGGATAAGTTTGTGAGAGGAACTTTGATCTACAATTTGTTTTGGTGAATTTGGTAGAAATTGCTACACAAATTGGGAAAATCATGCGTCCCTTTGCTGAAAAGATATGAAAATTTGTTGATTTTAAATCAATAACATCTCGGCCTTCGAACTCCAATTCAGATGATTTTTATTTTTCAAAGTGTTTTTTTTTATTATTATTTAATCTAAAAGGAACTTATGTATACAACTAGTTTCATCAATTTATGCACATAAATCTACACAAATTGTCCATAGTTTCACAAACCTATTTTTCTTCTTCGAAAAATCTACAAAATAGAAAAAAAAAAAACCGTGGCCAAAGAAAGTGATATGATACCACTTTTTCAGTACCAAATATATGAAAATAAAATCACCACACAAGATCTAGAAAAAAATATATAAAATCCCACTTTATTATTATGAAACCCTTAAGGTAAGGCAACACCATACAAATGATCATTTTAAGGAAGGGATCTACTCCTAATCACTAGCCTCTTTGAGGGGAAAACCTCCTTATGAGATACCACTCCAAATACAATACTTCTCATCTTCCCCATGAAATTGCTCATACCTCCTTCTACATACTGCCTAATAACACTATAGAGGAGGAATATTTTAGAATCACAACCTTCTAGTAATCCCTCATACGTTTACTATGTTCATACTAGGCCTTATTTACTAATAGTGGCCTTGATACATAACAATACATATCTACTATTATTCCCCCATAAGCACTATAGTGCCCCATATTATTCCCCTACCTCCACTACATTCTATCCCCTTTATCAAAGCATCATATTCGATACTTCCTATAAGGGAGTACAACCATTTACTAGGGTCTCATGGATAACTATGGACCATGATGTTGAAGTAGGATAGAGAAGTAGGGTCCTATGTAGAAGTGATAGCCACCATGTTGAGTATTTCAAATACCATTGTAAACCTGAGTCCCACTTCCAATTTCTCATGTGAACCCCACTATGAAGATGTCGAAACTCAATATCGAGATGAAAAATGGTGCTCCATTGATCTACACTGGTCATGTGGATCCAAATATGTAGAGCCAGCCAAAAATTTATCTACTAGTACTAGAGAATAAGAAAAATAAATAATATTATTTGTAGAAGGCTCGTGTCTACTCTCCAATATTTTCTCTACATAAGTTGTAGTAGAGTCATCAAATAGATGATGAAAGTGGTTGTCATGCTAGAAATGAAAACTTTCCATATACTAGTCATCACATTCTGCCTCCCAGTAAGACCAAGAATATGTTTCTTGATTATATTCTTCCAATGATGTGATGTACGATGATGTCCATGTTATATATCTGGTTGATGATCTTAAAGTTACATCTCCCTCTGGGAAATTTTGTCTTGACGTCTTCCAACTCCCATTGAATTTCCAATAGGATTCGACAGAGAGTGTCCATTGAAAACACCACATATAATATACCAAAATAAATATCTAAAAATCCTCTATCCAATGGCACTAATATGGTATAAATTTGAGTTTCTTGTCATACGTTTTGAGCTTTGCAGTCCCACCACTATCACAAAAAACCCTAAACAATGGTTTATTTTAAATCAACAATATATTCACCTTCGGAGCTCCAATTCAAACTATTGTTTTTTAGAAATGGGGTGCATTTCTAAGGGGAACTCAGATGTACAATTTCTTTGGGAAAATATGGTATAAATTGTTACATAAATATGTAAAATTGCATGGCCATCTATGGAAAAAAATCTGAACAATTGTTGAATTTAAATGAATGATATCTTAGCCTCCTGAAGTCCAATTCAAACAATTTTTTTAAAGTGTTTTTTTCTTCTGAGAGGAACTCATATCTACAACCAATTTCATCAAATTATACACAAAAAAATGTAGGAATCAACATGAGTTTCGCGACCCTATTTTTCCTTAATGAAAAAAATATGCAAAATAGAAAACATTCCCCTTTTTTCATGGCCAAAGAAAATGCTATGATACCACTTGTTAAATAAACAATATCTGCAAATACAGTCACCACACAAGATCTAGAAAACAATATAAAAAATATTATTTATTATTATGAAAACCCTTAGGGTATGGAAACACCATACAATAGATGTTATTAAGGGATTCACTCTTGATCACTTGCCTCTTGGAGGGGAAACCTCCTAATGATCTATGTTTCAAATACAATACCTTTCCCATTATATTTCTCATACCTTGTTTATATAGTGCTAACTACCACTTAACAATATTCTAGACGAGGATCCTTCTAGAAGCACAACCTTCTATTAATCCCTCTTGCATTTATTATGTTCAGATTAGGCCTTATTTAGTAATAGTGGCTATCATATATAAAAAATATGTATCTACTATTATTCCCCTTGGGTACCTCACTAGGTACCCCATATTATTCCCCTAGCTACACAACAATGGAAGAGGATCCATTGATGTGAATGAAGAGGCATTCACAAATCTTCTTTGTATGCCTTCATTGTCAACTAGTCTCCTATCCATCTATCGAATAACTCATTAAAGTTTAGGAAGGTGAGTTGATTTGACACCCGATTTTGTAGTCATTAGTAAGATAACAAATGGTGGTATATTTTTTCTTGGTAAATAATATCATGAATCAAGACTTTACCTCTTCTTAAATTGTGTTCCCCAATTTCCTTCTATTTTCCTTCTGAATCGTTTAGAGGAGGTGATCCAATTATGGAATGAGTAGTTTGGCCATATCAATTACTACTATTTCTAGTATCTCAACAAGTAGAGCATGGTTACATGGTTGTTTAATGTCCATTTATCTAAAGGTGTCTATCAAGGCAACAAACTTGGCAAGCCTCTAGAGAATAAATTTGACAAGGGAAAACCATGGAGGGATACCCAAGTTATAAAGATGGTTCACAATGATATAATGGGTCCATTTCCCCATCCATCTAATAGAAATGTTGAATATTCCTTAAACTTCATTGATTATTATTTTGTGTATACATGGGTGTACTTTCTCAATAAAAAGTCAAAATTCTTTGAGCACTTTCCAGACTTAAAACACCTTGTTGACAAATAGTATGGGAAGGACATTAAATTTTTTTATATAGACAATGGAGGGAGTACATAGACAACATATTTGAGTAGCTCTATTCTTCAATAGTAATTTATTTTCAATTTACTATCCTATACACTCTTTAGAAAAATTGTGTGGATGAATGGAAGGAAATTTCTCTAAAGGAAATGGAAAATTGCATGGTAAATTCTTCTTCTCTTTCTCTAAAGTTCTAGGAAAAACCATTAAGTATGAATATACATATAGAATAGATTTCCCCATAATGACTTAAATGTAGTGAATCCTTTCAAATATTGGAGTGATTAGAATCCCATAGTAAATAACCTCAATGTGTTTCATTCTTCAGGATGGGGTCACATCCCTAATGAAAAATTCAAGGAACTGGAACCACAAAGCTAGTCTTGCATTTTTGTGGATTATCTTGATGGAATTAAGGAGCATTGACTTCTCAAACCTATGACCACTTAGTTATTTATTTCTATAAGTTTTCATTCTAAATAAATCCCTTTGATATTCTCGCAATATGATTCTCAATTTATATCCAACTCAATTTTCATAGTGAATACTACTCACAACAAAGTTGATGATATTCCTACCTAATGATGAGGATTCATTTTCCTCTTCTTCAGTTGATGGGAATGATTATTAGAGTTCTATTGTACATATATAGGTTGAAAATACTCCTCATCTACCTCCTTTCATAGTGGTATGTTGGGCATGCCAAATGTTACAAGTAGCAGACGATTAGGTTAGAGTTCCAACAAACAACAACCATATGAATTCTCAATTTTGGGGAGCACCAAATGATTTCTCTACTATAAAATAATTCCTAACAATCTATTTCTATACTTCTATTGCCACATATCCATGGACCTTTCAATGTTTTTATTGAATTTGTAAGTGGGGCATACATATGTAGGATTATAGCTCACTAATGAGGAACCACACATGGGATCTCATTTTTATTCCTAAAGGATGAAATATTGTTGGGTGTAAGTGGATATTCTAGACAAGGTTTTCCACAAATGGTATAGTGAATAGGCACAACGATCAACTAGTGGAAAAAAGCTTCTCATAGGTACCTAGCTATTGACTATAATGAGAGAATTAAACCTATTGCAAACATGGAATTGATTTGTCTTATGCCAACCATTTCTACAACTCATCGATAGGAAGTTCATCATATGGATATCAAGACATTTCTTCATGAGGAAATTGAGGAGGAGATTTACATGGAGTAGTATCAAGGGTTCGAAGAGGACAACAAAATAGTGTGTAGAATACAAAAAATCATGTACAGCCTCAAACATAACCCTTTGGCTTGGTATGCCAAGATGAATCCCTTCCTTCTCTCTCATCTATTTTCCCAATTCCTTTCCAATCCTAATGTATATATTCTATGGCATGATGACTCTCTCTTATTCATGGTATTGTATGTAGATGATATCTTGATCATTGATATCTCTTCATCATACACTGCTACTATAGAAACTACCTTGCATGACATGTTTTTGATGAGTGACTTGGGGATACTAAATTACCTTATTGGGATCACCATTAATCAATCCAAATATTCTTTCAATCTTCTCTCATCATTTCATATGGATAATTGCAAGCTTGTTGCAACTTCATTTCTCTTTAGTTTCAGTCTCAAGGCTACCTATTAATCACCCTTGGCTGGAAACACCCAACAAAAATAGAAGGTTATGAGTCTTCTTTATCTCACACAAACTAGGCTTAAAACCCTTATATTGTTGGCATTGTTTCTACATTTATTCAAGAACCCCATGAGTTGTACTAGAAGGAAACCAAGTGGATTCTTTGCTCCATTCATAGAACACACACTTTTGGGATTCATTATGTAGTAGCTTGAAACATTTATTTAGTTTGGTTACGGATGGATATTGGAAACCAATGCTACAAATAACAAAATCACTTCAATCTACATCTTCTACCTTGGTTCTTGTCTAGTTTGATGGTCAATAAAGAATCATCCATCCATTTTTGTATCTAACATAGAGGCAAGGTGTCGAGGATCTATCAATGTGGCCACTGAATCCATTTGTATTTATTACATTATCATATATTTTGGTATCCAATATTGCTATGCATATATCATTTTTTGTGACAATTAGAGTAGTATTCAATCTCACACGATCTAGTTCATTGGTAATGAACCAAGAACATTGAGATTCATATGCACTTCATTCGGGAGGTTATTCATGGGTAGTTCATTGATCTCATATACGTTACAACAATGGAAATCTAGATTATGGACATATTCACCAATTGTTTTACAAAGAACAAATTCATCATTTAGAAGCTCTATTGGGGGTGCAGGCAACTTATTTTGCAAGGGAAGCTACATAGTCTTCTCCTTCTATTTTCTTTAATTTTTTTCCTTCTAGGTTTTCCTCTCTCTCTTTCTCACTTATTGAGGGATAATTTTGACATGGGTGCCTAATATGGCTCATATTTTTTGGGACCGATCTCTTCATTTCTATCACAACATACTCACCTAAGTTTCACTTATGGGGATTTGTTGGTATACATATAAATGAACTTTATTACTTCAACACACTTTCTTTAGTGTTGTTTTTACATTGCATGTGTTTTTTTCTTTAACACTTTCATGCACACAAATAGTTAATCTTAATCATTTTTTCTTGCATCCTTTCTTTAAGGAGAAATTCATTGCATTCTCATACATGGATTTATTTCCCAAAGATCTCTATAAATAACTTGCATTTGTATTTATGATATTGATATATTGAATTGATCAATCAATTAATGGACATAGTGGTACTCATTTGCACTAGCCTAGTTTTACGTCCTTGATCCACTTTATTTTCTTTAAACTCTTGATATCGGGTGGTTCTATAGCCATTACATCTTGTATCGCAACCAAAGGAAACAATGTTTCTATAGTTAGTTTTATTATCTAAATATTATAGTAAACAATCATGAACATAATAATAATGGAAATATTACCGTGGAAACCCAATCTTGAAAAAAACAACAAGCAATGGCTCTTTTGTGTCTTTAAATTAATGTTAGGACTATATTCATATTAGAATGACATTGCTAGAAAATTACTATATTTACCAATTGTTCTATTATCTTTTCCACAACTTAACAATTCTCATGAATAACAACATAAATTGTTGTTTTCTTCCATGACAGTGAATTCCTCCTTTAGATTATTGTTTCTTATTCACCTTATTGTCATGAAATCAATACACATAGAACTCTATCTCATCTCATGAATTGATCTATGGACCTATAGTTTGTCTTTGATTTCCCCTTGTTTATATTTATCTTCATTTCCCCCTTAGTTGTCTAATTCTCATACCTTTTATACATTTTGTAAGGTGGTTGGGCTTCCAAAAGCCCAAAAAAACCAACCATGTTTTAGTGTTTTAGAATACCAAATGATCAAATTTCATGCTAACATTTTGTGGACACATGGAGATAGATACCAACTTGTTGCTATCAAAATGTGATCACAAATGGATATCATAGACTAAGTTATGTTGGAATCACCTATATAGTCATTTCTAATTTTTGAGGACTAAACAAATGACTCTAAGGCTGATTTTTCATGGGCACATGTACATGTGTTCCATATCACTATACTCTAATATTTATCTTCATCTAAATTCATCTACCCTTATTATGTCAAAAATGTGAAACCAATTTTGGCTCTTTCCCAATTTTATAGAAACTGTGTAGCATGGTTCTTTATTTCTCATTTTAGCCATTAAAATTGCATCTTGAACCTATATAAAAAAATTAACAAACAATTTCATTTTACTTGTGATCCTCTTCTCGATCAAATTTCTTTCTTCCAATGGGTTGGGGTAACATCCTGAAGTCCCTAGCACAACGGAGGACCCACCATAATTTTTTTGTCATGTCTAAGAGATGTCTACAATAAAGAATTACGGTAGCTCCAAGAAAACTCATCTTTAAATGAGTGTATTCATGAAGTGGTCCCCATCTAGTCTAGTTGGGATCCCTTTAGGAATCCCCCTTCCAATACAATATAGCCTAATATAGAATTACCCCAATGGGAATGACAATAACTCCATGAAAACCATAGAAATAAAGTGAATCCTCACATCCCATTGGGTCTTATGTTTTATCTTCTCTAATCTAGAGTTGATATAAATCTATCAAGCCCTTTGTACTAAGGATTGGCTTCTAGTATCAGTAGGTTGGGTAAGGGAACCACCCCACATTATAATTCATCCAATAATTTTCTACTGCACATACAATATCAACATCATCACTCTACCATGCCACTTAGTATACACTAAGCATGAAAAACAAATTCTTATGCACAATTCTAACCAAAGAGTTAATAATTTATCCATTTGGATTCTCCATGGATCCATTCAAATAGACATGCCCTACCCCTTCAAATAAACATTACCCTCAACTATTAAATAACTACAATGTCTTATGTATGAATAAATCATTCTTCCAAGTTTCATCTTTTGTCTACCATTTCTTCCAGTTGATGAGGACTTCCATATTTTCTCTTGGAATGTTCTTCCACTTTGCATGTTCTTCTACTTTTGTTGCTCCTAGAATGACAAACATGTTTATCCCCATGATATTGTTCCTTTTGGAAGAATTTATCCTTGAATAGTATCAAAATTTATAGATTTATATTATGCTCAGATCCCTGTTTCTAACTCCTTTTTAATCACCACAATCTAAGATACCAATCAAAGTTATGATATTTTTAAGTTGACACACCTTATAAAGCATTGACTTAGGGTCTAATATATAAGCCAAATTTGCACATGTTAAAAATTTTCTAATTACAATATTATATCAATGAAATTTTTACAAGATGTACATTGATATGTCCTCTTCATGGTTCCACTAATCCAATGCAATTTCAAGTCTCCAAGAGTAATTTTTTTTTTTTTAAGTAAAAAAGAGGGTAGATCCTATTATATCACTAGAAAAAATAAACATCTATCCTTAGGCTGCCATTTGTTCCGCCAAGTTAGCAGAAACTAGAACAGTTGGCAGCCTTGGATATCCATGTCCAAAAGAGGCAGTGTGCCATCTGCCCTGCCTGTAGGAAACCAAGACTGGTGGTAACTTATAGTCTGTACATTAACTGGGAAGACAAAAAATGAAACTGGATTAAACAGTAAAAATTATGAGCTAACTGAATCCATAGCCATAACCAAAATCAATTACCCATTGGACCTAGAGGTGGCCATGTCAACATCTTCATCTTGCGATCCATTCCGAGATGGCAGAGTGTAAGGTCGCGCACAAGTTAGACATATTTTCCCTATTGGTGCATTGGAGAAGGTGTCATACAACATGTCTATGCGTTGGTTCATGAGTGTGCCACAGTAGACATGGTCTTCCATCTAGCTTCTTAGATCAAACATCAATTCTAAATGGTCTAGGTGGAAGAAGGGCGGTGGGACACGTCATTGTTCTTTCACAATCGATATGGGAGGTGGTGCAAGGACCTCACCACCCTCCTTCGATGTGCCACCCACCTTAGTCTATGCAGCCTCGCTTGTTCCTGCCCTACTCTGTTGTTCCATTGTTGTGCTATGGCCTTGTTCCCCAACCTGCTTTCCCTAGTCCTTATCGGTCTTCATGGCTCTGGAATAATTGTAACCAACTATGAGTGAAACATCCTGAGAGGACATATGGAGGAGATCTTTTGAAAACTCCTCCTTGACGTAGTATATGTGGAAATCCTCCAATTGTGCCTCCATGGTGTTGTGTTCTTGGTGCTCCGCAATGAATCCCTTAGTGGCTTCCTCAAGGAGGTTGCTTGGAGGCTGCCAATTTTTTGGCACTATGAAGAGAAGAGGCTCTGGAGGAATCTGTATGGGATCCTCTGGGATGACCTCCTCCACATATGCCATGGGAGGTGACCAGGCCATCCTTTCCCTACACGCAATCTGAGTTCCAGCCATGGATAACTCTCTCTCCAGTCACTATTGTCTCTTTTGTCTTACAACAAAGCTATACCAAGCTGATCTGTGTCATGGCTTTCCCCTCTCCCTTGGAATTGAGATGGAAATTTAAATGACTAAGTTGCAGGGGGTGTTTCGATGGCCACACTAGAGCTCAAAACTGTTATCCTGGTGCGAGCCAAAGAGAAAATGGAGAGAGTAGAGGAAAGTCTGGATGATAATAGGGAGGAGCGATGGGATAGGTTCCATTATTGCCCCCAAACATTTACTATCTTTGCTAGTGGTCTGTTCACGCGAGGGAGAAGTCCCATGGCGTGAGGTTGGTGGTTAAGGCTTGCTCCCATTCTTAATGATGAGGGGATGGGAGCCAGCCTGCCTTATTTATGGCCTGGCCTAGATCCATGCTATGTGGCATTGATGTGCTACGTTTCACCCCATCCGGGGTTGGGAAGTCCATTTTGGCTAAGTCTAGGCATCGGTCTTAGAGATCAGTGCGAGTTGAATTTTGGGCTTTCCAGTGGATCTGCTTGATCTTGATAGCCACACCTTCGTTTTCCAGGAAATATTCTACTTTGTTTGCTTCCCTTTTCACATGAGAGGGGATTATGGTAAGACTAGGACATAGGAGGGAGCCGAAATCCTCCAAGAGTCCTGACAGTCTCCAGCTAGATGAGATTTCCAGGGGGTGTTCACCATGAAGAATTTTGGTTATGAGTTGGATGATGATCTGGGAATCCTCCTCCACAATGATCTTATTGAAATGATTGCATGTTTCAACCTTCATTCCTCTTAGGAGACTCCAGAGATCAGTGACATTGTTTGTGTTGTTGCCCATAAATCATGCTACTAGGTGAAGGATTTTTCCATTTGAGTTCTTGAGGATTTCCCTGAAACCCATTGGTTCTGATTTCCTTTTGATGCCCCATCGAAATTTATATTTATAAATCCAGTTAGTGGGGGGGTCCAGGTGGTCAGGCTGTCGGTCTAGCAGCTGACCATTACTGTAGTGGGCATGTCATCTAGGTTGAGTTGCCAGTTTTGAAGGATGAACTGTTCCCTCAAACTGCATTTTAGGTCCTTAGGTGCCCATTGTCTACTTTTGATCGTTTCTCGGATTATATTCGTGACACTTTCCCAAGTGAGGGTGGGGGGGGAAGCCTTGGACTGGAAGATCCTTTTATTTCTTTCCTTCCAAATTTTTCAGAGGGTGAAGCCCGAGAGGAGCTGCTAGATGCAGGCGAGAATTTGGCTATGAAAGGAGAGAAAATCCCAATTCTCTATAGAGTCGATGATATTGTTTCTGTTTCGATTAGAACGATGCATTATTTGGGACGCCAAGTCCCATATCGACTGGTTCTAGTGACAATTGTTAAAAAGGTGTTCCATCGTTTCCTCTTGTTGTTGACAAAGGGTGCAGATTGATGGGCCTATGAAACCCCTCTTTTTGAGATTGTCCCAGCTGAGGATGCGGTTTTCAACTGTAAGCCACAAGAAGATGGACACTTTAGGCCAGAGTGTGGAATTCCAGATATTTCCCTAGATACTCTCCTTAGCATGATTCTGATAGTTTCCCTGCAAGTAGTAGGCCTCTTTAACCTAAAAATTGCCTATAGTAGAGTGCCCCATCTGAGAATATTCGGGCCTGCTCGAATAGAGATTTTTCTATGGTTTGCGCAAAATTGCTAGGCTTGGAGATTCGTTTCCCCTGATAGGTGTAGTTATGGGCATTCCATCTTCCAATTATGCCAGGGTAGGTTCCTGTCGGACATTTTCCAGAGATCCTTAACCCATCTAAATATGCCAGGTTGTAGTGTTTGCCTAAGGGGGTTAAGTTCTTCCAATGTGGCTAGAGGAGCTTGTTGTTTCCAAGAGCCCTGACAGAATAGTGCACTTTCCTCGTTCCTAATTTCCCAGAAAGCATATTTCTGAACTAAATGTTTGTTGTGTCAGGCTGTGTTCCAGATATTAGATCCCTGAATTTGGTCATTGAATCTAATTATTTGGTCTTATTGGGTGGTCAGGGCATACTTATGTTTCCATATTTGTGCCCATAGTTCTGTGGGGTGCTTAAACCACCTCCACCACATTTTAGCTCCCTGTTGGCAGCCAACCCAATTTTTTCGATTACTCTCGAAAGCTGCCTACACCCCTTGTGGTATCATGACAAATCATTGTCGCATTGTGTTAATGGACATGTTTCTCGTTTTCTTCAACCATTACAATTCAATTT
>JASDQU010356562.1:0-11958 GCA_032191745.1 Picea mariana | reverse complement strand
ACCCCCCCCCCGCTCCCAATACCACTTACCACCTTAGGGGGTCCGACCAAAACCACTCTGCCCTCCAAAACTGCCCTCCCAAAAAGTGAATAAATTGCATTTTTGCCAGTTCAAAAAGTCTTTTTCCAAGGATGATTCTCGGAAAATGGAGATGGATTTTCAAAAAATGAGAGTGGTTTTTGTTTATAACAAGCTTAATAACAAAAACCTCTTTCATATTTTTCACAGGTGCCACCAGTTGGGAGAATCGAAGCCATCTTTCATCCCCTTTTTTTAGGTTTCTGGTTTTTCCTATTGATTGTGCAGGAGATGTTTCAGCGAGCTGGAGATAAAATTGGAGAAACCGAAGGAGGTTTTTGTCCAAAAAATTCTCATATAAAATAACCTCCTTCAGTGTTTACACATGTGTCATCGTTGAGGAGAAACAAAGGTCTCAGTTGATCCCTTTGTTTTAGCAGTTCCTCCCATCTTTCATGGCAGACAATTCCATATTTTTGGGGATTTGTTGCAATTTTTGGCCGAGGTGGTTGAATCCGACATCCTAAATATTGAGGGGTGATATCTCCTATTTATTCATGTAATTTTAATGTAAAAGGGGTTGATTCTTGCACCCAGAAAAGTTATTCTCTGTAATATTTTTCAGATTCACCAGTAATACAAAGGAATTGATTCACAGGATTCTTGTGTCTGGATATTGGTGATGTTATTCTTGCTATGTTAATGTTTTCTTACTATGTTATCACTTTTTTTACTACTTATAATTGTTAAAAGGAAGTTAAAGAATGGAATTTACCTCATGTACTCTGTATCTGGCCTTTTATCAATCTGCATGTTATTCTTCTGATTTTAAGTTAAAGAAATTCTTGAATACTTCTTTACTTAAATGAACCTTTCACTTGTTCTATATTTCCATCACATTTAATTTTAATCGATCTAGTATCTTGATTATCTCACCCTATGAAGAAGCCTTTTAAAAGGTGTTTATCTAACCTTAAGTTTTAACACAGACCCCATAGCCCCATGGGATTCTAAAGGAGTCCTTCAGCCAAACACCTCAAATATAAAACAAATTATGCACCTCATAACTATCCTAATATCTAATACAAAAAAATTTAAATCATACATAGAGATCCCTCTCAGAGTCTTTGAGGGCTAGATCCTTGACTTCAAGTGGTTTTGATGTTGCCTCTGTGATTACCTCCACACCCTTGGGCAAATTACAGAGTGGTAATAGAAGCCATGGTCAAGGAGATGGAAACCCTTCACAAGAATGAGACATGGGACTTAGTCGAATTACATAGTGGAAGAAAGCTTGTTAGTAAAAAATGGGTATTCAGGAAGAATATGAACGCAACAGGTCAAGTCAAGAAATTCAAAGCTCAACTGGTAGCAAAAGGATATTCCCAAGTCGAACGAGTCGACTTCGGTGAGATTTTTTCCCTTGTTTCAAAATTAACCTCCATTAGAGTACTAATGTATTTGGCTGCAACATTTGATCTAGAAATAGAATATATGGATGTAAACACAACGTTCCTACATGAGGACCTCGAAGAATAAATTTACATGAAATGACTTAAAGGATTTGTAGTAAAGGGAAAGAAAGATTTGGTGTGCAAACTGAAAAGATCCCTTTATGGTCTAAAGAAAACACCAAGGATGTGGTACCAAAAGTTTGACACATACATCCTTATTTTGGGGTTTGTGAGAAGCAAAGTTGATCATTGTATATATTCCAAAGAAGAAGGTGGGAATTTCATATATGTAGCATTTTATGTTGACAACATGTTGTTGATTGGAAACAACATGAATGCAATAAAGGAGGTGAAGAATCAACTATCCTCCAAGTTTGACATGAAATATCTCGTTGCAACAAAATTCATTTTGGGAATGGAGATCAAGAGAAATTGAGAAGCTAGAAAGCTCTAGTTGAACCAGAAGAAGTATAGTGAAACAATCTTGAAACTTTTCAACATGCAGGATTGCAAACCTATGAAGGTGCCAATTCCTATGGGAGAAAGGCTAATTGTTGAAAAATGTCCAAGGAAACATGAGGAAATAGAGGATATGGAACATGTTCCCGATGAAAGTGTTGTTGGTAGTCTAATGTATGCGATGGTTTGCACTCAACCAAACATTTCCCATGTAGTGGAATTATTGAGCAGGTATATGTCGACACTTGGGAAGGAGCACTATAAAGCTATCAAGAGAGTATTTAGGTATTTGTGTGGTACAAAAGACTATGCTATATGTTACCAAGGAAAACCTAGAGGTGAATGTGAATTAAATTTACATGGCTTTATCGACACCGACTGGGATGGAGATCTGGATCGACAAAGGTCAACCAGTGGATATGTCTTCAAGTTGTTTGGTGAAGCAATCAGCTGGATCAGTAAGCGACAAGAGATTATAGCCTTGTCAAAAAATTAAGTTGAATACATGGCAGCCACTCATGGAAGTAAAGAAGTCATATGGATGCAAAAGTTGTGTTCAAGAATCAGGTTTGAGAAAAAATCTATGAAGATAAGCTGCAATAGTCAAACCACAATATTTCTGGCAAAGAACCCCACTTATCATTCTAAGACTAAGAAAATTGATGTACAATACCATTTCATGAGAGACATGGTGGAAAGCAACAAGGTGTTGCTGGAGAAAGTAGACACGTTGGAAAACATAATAGAATCTTTGACCAAGCCTATGAGTGTTGTGAAGTTCTCTTGGTGCAGAGAGGCAATGGGCATTACTTCCCTGGTTCTGTGAAAAATCATTCAATGATCTCCTAGTTTCAACAAAGAAAAAAACAAGTGGGAGAATCTCGGGTTGTTATATTCTTTGCAGTAAAATTCTAGTCGAGGTGGATTGTCTAATAGTCGAAGTCAAAGGAATTGACAACAAGGAAAAGGTCGAGGTGGTTCGACTGAGAAAAGTCAAAGTCAAAGAGGTCAACCGACAAGAGGTTGACAAGAGGGCGTTTGGTAACCGACTGAAGACCGAATGAAGGTCGATTAGTAGTCGATTGGTAATCTGACTTGGTAGTTGACTATAAAATAATCTCGAAATTCACGAGATTTGTAGCCAATGATCTACGTGGATCTATAACTGTCTTTGGGCACATTTTCTTTAGGGTTTTTCCTACTATAAAGCCTATAAAGAAGGTATGTTTTAATGTTGTAAAGGCTAATAAATCGTATAATAACCAATACTTAGAGGTTTTTGGTCATGCAAATGTAAGTTGAATTGGCTACAGGGTTGTTCTTGTGTAAAACAAGAAGGTATGATGTCGATTGTGTCTTAGGTGTGGACCAAGGTTAGGTGTGTGACCTTTTATTTCGAATGAATAAGACAACAAGAGAGTAGAATGCTCAAGGAATGTTGGTTTTCTCAGTTTAGGTTTCTAGGATAAAATCTATGTGTAGTGTGTGTTTTCTTTGTTACTTACTTTCTTGTTTAAATATTTCTTCCTATCTTCTACTAGGTTTAGTGTGGAAGTGTTCCTCATTTCCTAACACATATATGAGTGTCGATGAAATGGTTTGGTGAAGGAATATTTTCTCATCCACCAAGGATCCATTTTCGATGTATTCCCATCATTAGACATGTGGGCTCACTTCTCAAGAATTAATGTTTTTATAGGTGGCCAAAGATGACTATTTACAAACTAAAAGAAATACATAAATGTTTCTAAATTCATTTAGAAAAGGAATCTTCCATTATCTACCAAGAATCCAATCTTATTATACTATGATGAGTTTTTCATATATATATATATATATATATATATATATTATAGAAGAGTTAATTGATATTCCCCATTACAAATAGTCAAACATAACAATATATAATATGTAAAAACATACAAATATTAAATATAATAAACATAATAATATCATCATAAATAATAATGTTTATTACATAATAAATAGATTTTCTTCTTTATTATAAATAGATTTTTTATTTATTTATTGTAAATAGATTTTTTATTTTTTGTTTATTTATTTTATATAAGGAGGTGGTTAACCCTAACTTTGAAGATCGAAAGTATTTCTTTGTTTTGACTAGCATAAAGAAGAGAATCAATATTGCTAAAATAAGAACTAATTCTCATGTGTTGCATGGTGAAACTGGGCATTGGGGAATCCCTAAAATACCATGGCAAGAAATAATTTGTCACCTTTGTGACACCAACAGGGTTGAAGATGAAAATCACTTTCTCCTAGAGTACCCTATGTATACCCAAATTAAATCCCAATTTCAAAATATTTGTCACAATACCGACCTTCCTAGCCTTCTAAGTCATCAAAACTTTAATGATCTTGGAACACTTCTCTTAATGATTTCCAAGCATCGAAACAACATTTTAAAGAAATAAAAGTAATCTCTTACTTTTCTTAAGGTTCAATAAACCAATTTTAGTTTCAGTGGGTGTTAACCATCATCACCATATATATATGGATGGATGACTTGGTTCATTTTTTCATTTAAATAGAAATGATTTTTTCCAAATGAGATTTTTTTATAATAAAAAAGATTTTCAAAATATATAATTATATATATATATATAGAAATTTATAAAATGAATTTATTTCTTAAAAAAATTATATTAATGTTATTAATTTTTTCCTTGAGGGCTTACCTTGTATATTTAAATTTTATGAAATTGTTTTGTTAATTTGTGGATATTATCAAAATAAGTCTATTAGATTCTATTACCTTATGGATGTCATTGTAGTGGGGTTTTCTCAATGATTAAAAAACTAAAATGAGATTCAATTTTGAGACCATAAAACTAAGCAAAGCAAATAAGACTAGGCATAATTATAAATATGTCAAAAACTTTCTCAAAAGAAAGTAGTAGTGGAACCAAAAATTTAACTCAACATTGTAGAGATCCAATCTTTAAAAAGGGGTTTAACATTTTCTTTGGACATGAGGAACCCAATGTTGGAAATGGTGATTTTCATGTCATTAGAAAAGTAAGGGGCCCTAAAACAACTTATTCAAGGTACATAGTAGTAGTAATAAGATTGTGGTATAGAATAAGGAGGTGAGTTAATGTTGGTTTGGATCCCAAGAGAAGGTTTAATAATAATTTCATCCTAACATTTTTTTAATGATATATTTTAGTTAATAACGCTTTATGTCATTCAGTTAATACTTCAAGGGGTTATTTTAATTGGTTGTTAATGTTGTTGGAAATTTGGTTATTTCTATGCCAATAGGTGCATGGTTCGAATCCCCATAGGTTAGTGCACTAGTTTATGCTGGCGTGTTTACTAGAGATGTCATTCATGAATGTGGGAAAGCTTTTTTTAGACTTCTCCACAAGTGTTTCTTTGGAAAAAATATATCATTTAGTTAATAATGATTATAACAATGAAATTATATGTTTTTAGTATAATTAAATATTTGTAGAGAAGTTGGTTTTGGTTAAGTGGTGGGTAGGTCCAATACAAAGAATTATAACAAGATGAGAATATAGTTGGCATAGGACCATAGGAATACTCATGAGAGAGTATATATACATATCCATATCATTGTATTAAGCATGTTGGATATTCTATTGTATTGCATGGCTTGTGGGGTGATCTCTTCCATAACAAATAATTGATGGTGTTACCCTACCTTAAAGGTTTTCTCTTTATTCTTGGTGTTTATTCTTATTTGGATCAATTTGTTTTTTAAAATTTAAGGGTTTTTATCTTTTATTTAATAAGGTTCACTACAAGTTGTATCAGAGCTCTTTCATGGGCCAAAAGAGAGTATTTTTTTATTTTGTTTTATTTTTTCACATTTTCTTGTGGAAGTTTTTCTCTTGGCCTATTCACCATATCACAATCAAACCAATGCCAATAGAACTAGACTGACCATGGAATTTTAAAATTGGGGTCATAACAAAGATTCGTAGAAGCATTGTAAAACTTATACTTATTTAAAGTTGAACCTCAAAACTATCTTGAGAAATTCATGTGGTGCCATTATCTCTAATTATTAACAACCAACACCATCAAAAGAAGAGTGGACATGTCACTTAAAAATTCGGGTCATAATAGTTATCACATAAGTAATAGATCTTTTAAGTTGGGACTCAAAACCCTCCTAGGAAATTATTGTGGCACATTCCTCTCTTTATATGTGTGCCATATTGTAGTAGGACCAAATCCATTAGAAGCAAAGTGGCCATGGCATTTTCAAATTGGGGTCATAATAGATATTTAGATCAACACTGAGAGAGTTATGTGTTGGGTATGTGTTATATTATTTGCATGACTGTAGGTCCCCTTAAGGGGGGCATTGGGGGCGGAGCCGCAGAGAAATGTTTTTGGCAGGTTTATTCACCAATTATTTTTGGATATTCGCCCATTATTTGGATGGTTTTTTTAGCACATGGTTTTATCCCATGGTTTTCTAATTTTGGTTAAGGAATTAGGGCTGTTGACTAATCCAAGTCAGTGCATTAGGGGTTTGGATGCCGTAGGATCCTATATATGTATTGTATTGTAAACAATGAAGATACGATGAATATAAGATTAGAGGTGTGGCTCTAAATGGGTTGTTGGTTTTCCCAATTTGGGTTTCTAGGGTAAAATATATGTGTAATGTGTGTGTGTGCCGTTATGTATTTTCTATTTTTATTAAGAATAAGTTTGTAGTAATTTATTGTACAAGGTTAAAATCTACATTTGGTATCAGAGAAATTATTGGCTTCAAGGGGATGCCTTTGTGGTTAGGGGTTTTGGCTCAGGTCTGTGGTAAACCTTGTTACAGTGGAAGATCTGTAGTATCTATTCTTCAGGTAAAAAGAAATGGCAAGTAGTTCGAAAATAGAGATCGAGAAATTTAATGGGAAAAGTTTTGAGTTGTGGAAGATCAAGATGGAAGATCAATTGGTGGACAAAGATCAGTGGATTATTGTGGATCCAGGCACTGCACCTTTAGGAACGTTAGCAGAAGACTAGGAAAATTTGGATCGAAAGGTGAAGAGAACAATCTGGTTGTGTCTCTTAGATTCAATATTGTTGAATGTCCCAGGGGAAGCTATATCCAAGGAATTATGGGATAAGTTAGGGGCTTTGTATCGGTCAAAGTCCCTGGTAAACAAATTGTTCCTATGGAAGAAGTTGTATAACATGAGGATGAAAGATGGAGACTTGGTGACAAAGCATCTGAATGCCTTCAATACTGTGGTAAGTCAGTTATTATCTGTTGTTATTAAGATTTATTATGAAGACAAATGTATTAGTTTATTTTTCTCTTTACTAGACTCGCGATATAGCCTGGTTGTAGCCATAGGTAGTAATACAATTACTTTAATTTTCAATGGTGTGTTCTCATCCTTATTGTTGGGGGAGATGAGGAAGAAGAACATGGAAGAAAAAAGAACATATGTATTATTTGCAAGAGGACGCTCCCAAGAAAGAAATAGATATAATTCCTTGAGTGGGAGATCCAAAACTAAGGGTAGATCTAAATCTCCTAGAAAGTTTGTAAAGGTATGTTGGAGATGTGGAAAAGAAGAGCACTACAAGAGACAACGTAGATACAAAATTGTCGAGAGGGGGAAGGAATATGGATATTCTCTTTCTACATAATAAAAAACCTCCAAGGAAGAAGGAGGGGATGTGTACTTGGCTTCTTCAAGCACACATGCAGATCATGAGGCATGAATGTTTGACTTAGATGCATCCTTTCATATGACTCCCTGTAGGGTTTTCAGGTATTTGCATGGCACTGCAAGTTATGGATTGTGTTACCAAGGAAGACTAGGATTGGAAAGAGTGTTGTACATACATGGATTTATTGATGCAAACTAGGATGGAGATCTGGATTGAAGAAGATCTACAAGTGGATATGTGTTTAATCTATTTGGAGGAGCAATTAGTTGGATGAGAAAAAGATAGTTTGTAGTGGCACTCTCAACTACAGAAGTTGAATACATGGTAGCTACTCATGCAATAAAGGAAGCAATTCGGTTATAGAGACTATGTTTAGGTATTAGGTTGGTACAACAAGATGTAAGGATTAATTGTGACATTCGTAGTGCAATATTTCTTGTGAAGAACCTGACTTATCATTCAAAGACAAAGAATATTGATGTTCAATATAAATTTATGAGAGACATGGTTGAAGAAAAGAAGGTATCGTTGATGAATATGGATACTTTGAAGAATGTTGTAGATTCATTAACAAAATTTGTGAGCACCGAGAATTTCTCTTGTTGTAGAGGATCTACGGGCATTGCTGCCCTAGATTGTTGACTATGTAACATTGTAACTCCATGTATGAAAAGAAAAAAATAGGTGGGAGAATGTTGGGTATGTGATATATTCTTTGCATGAAAAATTTTTGTGGGGTTTATTTGACAATTATTTTTGGATATTCGCCCATTGTTTCAACGGTTTTTTCAGCACATGGTTTCCACCGATGGTTTTCTAATTCTGGTTAAGGAATTAGAGTTGTTGACTAATCCAAATCAATGTATTAGGGGTTTTGATTTCACAGGATCCTGTATATGTATGGTATTGTAAACAATGAAGATATGATGGATACAAGATTGAAGGTGTGGCTCTAAACAGGTTGTTGGTTTTCTCGATTTGGGTTTCCAGGGTAAAATATTCATGTAATGTGTGTGTGAGTGTGTGTGGGACATTATATCTTTTCTATTTTTATTAAAAATCTGTTTGCAGTAATTTATTGTACAAGGCTAAAATATACATTATGGTCATTTCAAACGTTGCACCCTAAAACCCTAACTATAGAAAGGAGCTTCATTAAAAATGAAGTTATTTCTTCAAGAATATATTTTTAGTTGTGGGTCTTTCCAAGAAAGATGTACTTTACAAGAAAATATAATGATTCTAATATTGAATAATAAATAAATGAGATGAATTCAAAATACCTAAAGAGTTTGGTTATTCCTTAATTTAAAATGCCATGCGGACATGTGGTGGAAGTCCCTTGATGATTGGAATATCGTTAGACTTCCATATGGACAATATGTAAAAGTATATTTAGAGAGGTGGTCTCATGCTGCAAAGAAGGATACATAAAACAATAGGGGTTTATTTTCATTTTAAAAATCCCTACTACAAGTTTGTGGATGTCTTCAGTAATAGAAGGCCACAGATTCTATAAACCCTAGAAACAAGTATGATTTCATCAATGTTTCATACTTGGATAAAATATTGTAAGCCCTTGCAAATCATATCTAGAGAACATAGATTGAGGGTGAGTATGTTTAAATTTTTAAGGATTTGAAGATTTCTATGGATAAATATATTTATGTGCAAATTTTCATGTTATAGACATGGATGATGTGGATATTATTCTTGGATATCCTTGGATGGACTCATTAGGTGCAACTAGTATTAATATGCAAAATAAATTTATAAAGATTTGGTATAATAAACAAAAAATCACATTACAAAATATTTCTCTCAATAAACAACAATGGTTGAAGGTGGCACATGAAGAAGTCCTTACATTGAAATTAATTTCATAACATACATACATGTCAGATGAAGATTCCAAGCTTTAATAAGAGAAAAAAATGTATTTAAGTGCCCAAAGGAAAGCTCAAGGAAGGGCATAAAAAGGAAGATGAATATATGGAGATTCATTCTCAAAGTCGCCACATGTGGAAGAGTCAAAGTTATAAGAACAAATAACCCATCACCATTGACACCACCGAAGAAACAACATTCATCAAGGCAATGTCATGATCATTAGCAAACTTACTATGGACTAACATGGAATAAGAAAATCACCTAGTATAGAAGCACATGGAAGAATAAAACCAATTCGTGGAGATACTAGAATAGTATAGAAAAAACATCGAACCAAAGGAGAAACCATAGTCGATATCAAGGTGGCATGGAAGAAGCTAGCCCCTATGTTTCAATATTAGTAGGATGGATGGAAGCTTGTGCTTGGTACCAGTTGACTATGGCTAGAATAAAACATGTGAATGGGATGGAATGTACCCTTAGAATAAAACATGTGAATGGGATGAGATAGATATCTAGAGAGGTACCCGAGGAGGATTGCTAATGCATTATCATAATACCCTTAGAATAAGACCCACTAAGTAGTTGGTGTGAACTCATTAATTAATATAATGTGGCCATACTCATTGAATTAAGTTCACTATGTATTTGGTGGGGTAAATGTATTAATGAGTGGTAGTTGGAAAAGGCCCCTTGTAATACTGATGAGAAAGTACATGTACACATGCATATCATTGTATTGAGCATGTTGGATATTTATGTCGAACAGGGATAATTTTAAGGATGGAAATTTATCTCGAAATTTAGAAACCTTAGAGAGTATTACTAGTCCTTAATATGCAAACTATAAAATGTTTGGCGATATTTTTGTAAAAAAATTCAAATTTATAAGGATTTTATATAGTTTCTATAAAATTTGGGCTATTTTTAAGGTAAAATAATTTTATTCTATAGAATTTGGGTGAATCATTTTTAGTAAAAATGGAAATTTGAGAATATTTTTTTGGGAAAAAGCATGGTAAAATAGTCACTACATATAAGGGTATGGTGATAATTTGTGAATATATTTTGGCAAAAACATGGAAAAAAGCTTTTTCCTAAAACCTGTCAATAGCCCAAAACTTGTCAACCAATACCATCATCCACATCATGTGTCCACATGTCCCTATCTCTTTGTTTTCCACCATTCCATATCATTGTTCTCACCACCTCCATACCTCCAACTTGCACATGAAGTACTCGACCCAGTGGTCACCTCACACATCTAGCGGTCATGTGAATTACTTGCCCGAACTGTCCTGGAGATATTCCTCCACTAGCCAACTGCTACCAACATGATAACTTGTTTCTTTAAATCATATTTTAAAATAAAAATATTACCATAATATAAATCATGATCAAATTCCTCTCCTAGAGAAGACAAAGAGCCAAAGAAACCGCAAAACAAAATAATTTTCCCTCAAAATTTGAAGTCTTACAGGAACACAGAGCTATGTGGTAGGAAGCTCCTCTATAAATTGGGTTACCGAAGAAGAAGAATCCCATTCCATAGACCTGGCTAAGGCCTTTGTCGAATTGGTGTTGTTCTCTTCATCATTCTGAATAGGGGCTCCAATGTCGCTATTTGAGAAGTTGAGGAGGTTGCCATTTGAGAAGCCAAGGAGGTCGTCGATGTGGAACACCTCCCAGACGACACCCAAAGTCTCAGAGCTATTCAGATAATAGGTTGTGCAATGATGGAGATCCTATTATTGTGATCAAGCACGTAATTCTCTACCACATCTGCTCTTCTCTTCTGTCCATCTCTTCTTCTAGTCTCGATGACATCCTTATTAACCCCATTGTAGGCTCTCTAATTCTCTCAAAAGAGAATATAATGAAAATAGGCCTATGTTTCTAGCTTATAAAGAGAATGAGTGTGAGATGGTAGGGTTGTAGGATTTTTTGTAATTTTTTCTTTTAAATCAAATATTTAAGGTTTTTATTGTGGTAAAGCCAAACCTGGTAACTATTATTTTCAAGGTCCATTGAAAAAATAACCTCCATATGAATCATGAAACCAATTAAAAACCTGAAATAGAATGGTAAGTCGAGTCAATGGAGCAGTGCAGGTCTTGTTGACAACACTTGCAATGCCTCCTGCTAAAAGATGTGAAATTGTCCCAATTTGCGAATGCTACATCGATTGTCACAAAAACCTTTTCACACCTCTATCTACATAAACATGTTGGAGATGGTTTGATTTGTTCAAGGACTTGGTAGGGCCATCCAACTATGGTCTATGGGGAGAAATCCCACCCTCCACCACAACACTCACTTAATCTACAGGGCCCGAATGAAGCCACCCTTCAGTTTCCCTAACTAGTTGTTATCAAACATTTCATTTGCCCACCATCAATACATACACACGTGCATTATTTTATTAATAGAGATTATATACCCAATGCCATAAACACTT
>JASDQU010356561.1:1606-11985 GCA_032191745.1 Picea mariana | reverse complement strand
AAAATTACCTCTAATAAAACAAATTACCAAGATTTACCAAGAAAACACCACATGCATCGAAAGTAAACACTTACTAGCAAGGCACATCATAATGAGGAAACCTAGTTCATGAAGGGATTACCATCAGCAAGAGAAACATCCATCCTAAACATCACTCCAATAGTGCACATAAGACTCCAAGAGAACAAGATAAGTACATATTGAAAAATAATAAATGACAATAAATGCAAATAAACCATGTTAGGGTCACACGTGTGGTCACATCAAGCCCTCAAGAAGGTGAAGAGAGCCTCTCAAGGCCACATGTCATCATTTAATGGTGCTAGAAAGGTTGATAATCCTCATCGAGTGTCATGGCACATCTCAAGTCATCAAATGGTGTCCAATGGAAAACAAGCGCCATCATATCAATCAAACCCTAGCACATGACATCATCATCAAAGAGCCCAACATCAAGGTGAGAGAGCCATCATCCAGGTGGAACGATCATGCACCACCTTTTTAAGTAGTGTCCAAGGTAATCTAGGTTGACCGTCCTCCATCAAATGGTTGAGTAAGGTGTGGGTGCACTATCCAAATTGTGGGATTTCTACCCATATGTGTGCCATCATGACCATATTTGTCAATATGAAAGCTCATATGTCCATCGTCCAAGGTCCAGAAGATGTGAGAGACAGTGTTTGAGTATGTCAAGTCATCAAATGACTCAATTCTCTATGTTACACATGTCATATCTTGCCATGAATGCACAACGTCCTGGGTGAAAGCATGGGACATCCTTCAAAGAACCATGCTAGGTGCATCCAAATTAGAGTTATGGAATCAAGTAAGACTAATGTTCACAAGGTATAAGAGTCCTTAGATCATATAAAGTAAATTGTTACTTAACATGGAAGCCACATCAACAATTCACATTAAGTATACTCTTCAAACTTCAGATTTTCTCAAGACTTTATGCAACTTCGCAAGTTTAGGTATGGGAGGACCATCATTGGAGCCTATTAGGTGTGCCAACCAAAGAAAGAAAGAAAAGATCCAAGCAGATGGATATGTCCCGAGGGAAGTAGGAAAGAACATAACTCTTCAAGAATAAGTGTGATAGTGAAATGTGTCGGGCTTACTTCATGGATTATGGAATCATTTGGTCCATTTCTATGAGATCCTTTATGGAGGGACCACTTGTTGCTTGAGGTATCCTTTCCTCGATACTTTTTTCATTTTGAACCCCTTCTCTTGCCTTTTGTTACCAATTTATTGCTTTCCAAGTCCCCTCTACATGTTTCAAGATTTATACTTTCATTTTTACTGGGATAAAGTCTTGTTACAAATGTGCATTTAGTGCATTAAGACAAGGGGTGATTACCATTAGAGGGGGTAGAGCTCAAGCTTCCCTCTAGCTCTTATAATTAGAAATTATAATTTTTTAATATTAGTTGCATCAACCTCGACATTTTATCCCTTCTTCTCATGAGAAAATGAACTATGAACCATTATCGAAGTTCAATACAATGTGATAGGCTCTAGGATGATAAATGTTAAGTATGGGGGGGGATGGAACATTACCGTTGTTAGAGCCTCCCTAGTAATACCCTTGTTCCTTGGGGGTGACAACAGAAGACTAGAATACAATGATGACCACCAAGGATAAACAAGGAAAAAAAAACATAACTTATTGAGCTTATGGTTCCTTATCCAACTTCAACCAATGATCCTCATTCACATGCCTAGTATATTAAATAAGACACTTCATATGAAACAAGGGCTAATGTATCTCATGATGACGCTGGACCAACATCTCCCAGAGACTATGTTGATTGGAAATGATGAGATTTGTTGATCAAGAGTGAGAGAGGCATTTGAGATGGGTTGTTGGGTTGCCATGAGTGGACATGTTGATCATCATCATCGTCGAGATCACTTTCTTCATTATGGGCCATGCAACATGATCTCCTCTAGTTACACCTAGGCATGGGGGGTAACAGGGACCAAAAGTCTCCCTAATGGAGAGGTATGATCTAGATTGGATCATTATATTATTTTTCATCTATGTCTATTCTTTTTGGGTGGAAAGCATTGGAGAAATCAACTCGTAAAGTCACTTTAGTGATAGTTCCCAATTTGGAAATTTGGGGCCAAAAAAGTGCCTGAAATCTTCCAAATCCATTTCCAACGATGAAAGAATCGCTTCAATCAAAGTTTGCATGCAAAAGTGATGCCTCTCACAAGTTTACCTACCATGTTTACCACCATGGTAAGAGTGGATGCCATGTTTTCCCCCATTACTCAAAACATGTTGGGCTAGCCATGTGTGTAATTTTCAGGAAGATTCTAGAAAACCTTATCACATTGTGGGATGAGAAAGTCAAAACCATACCCATATATGGCTATCGATATTTTTTTAATACCAGGTCGTTAGAAGGAGAAGGGGTTCCATTCTTTTGCATTGTATCTTATTCCATAGCTGATAAAAACATCTGAGAGTGGTATTTGGTGAGCATAACAGAGGAAAGCGGAAAATTTTGTAGCAGTCATTCAGGCCATAGTCTCAAAAGGTAACTCTGTTGGCATAGGGGCAAACCCAGGGTTCAACGCTCAAGAGCGCACCAACAAAACCCTAACTACCGACCCTTTCGACAACACCTGTTAAGTAGATGAAGTCTCACCCGAGGTAGAGACAGGGGTGGTTGCAGGACTCAGATGTCTGAAACCTTAGCTGGGACACAAATATGTGATTATAGCACTTAGCAATCATCTAGCATGGTTTATCCATTAATATTCAACCCTTACATCACTTCGTAGATAGCATAGAACATCGTAGTATATACTTAGATTCAAGAAGACTTAGCACTTAGATACAACAAGATAGATTAGATTCACCAAATCGGACACTAAGCATCTTATATATCAGATATAACATTCATTCCTATCTTGGAAGCACAAAGCATAACTAAATATATTTAATCACATCAAGCACTTAGCCAAGAAGGAGATAAACACTTTAGGTCGAATCACAGAGCACAATACACAAATTTACCGTGGTTCACCCCCACCTTGGGGCTACGTCCACAAAGTCTTCTTCTTTATATTATCTTGGTCAAGCGGTTACATCACAGAGCTTCAATGACCCTTACTTCACACAGGACAAAAGATCTATGCAACTCGCTAGATCCTTCTTCCTTGCACTTCAACACAAAACTACAACAACTTGCACTTAGATTTTCAAGCTCCTTACAATCATGCACAAAGCACTTGCAATATACATCCAATCACATAGATCCAGTTACTAGCACTAAGCCTTTAGCTATACATCACATAGATGTACTACCCTCTTTTACTTACATTGCCTAAGTATCTATTTATAGATTACAAAATGGGCCTAAGCGTGGGTAAGCCCATGGGCCAACATCCCTTTCCCTTTACATCAACCCAAAAACCCTAAAAGGGTCCCAAAAATAGGTTTTGCTTCCCTAATTTTCGCTTCACGTTGCACTCCATCTTTGACTAGTTGTCGCAGTCCCAAAAATGGTCAAATATRACCAAGTATTCCTCAAAAATTGGTCAAGGGCCAACATGCCCCCAACACTCAGCTGTGACTCGTCCCGAGTCACTCAGGTCTAACCAATTTTTCTTCAAACTCCTCGAGTTTTGCTCGATCCACTTTGACCTGCTGCTTTGCGGTTTCCTCTTGCTCAGCAAACTCCTAGACGAATGCGTTATTTACTGGTCCCTCTAGGCATTGTTCGGCTGTAGTCACGATCTGTTCCATCTCTATTCCTTGGTTCTCAATCTCTAAAAATAGCTAACATACCTTATCCTGCAAAGGTTGAAGTTGCTGAGTTACTTCCATTACCTTTCTCTAGATCATGTGGATCTGTTGCTGTGCGACGTGTTGCTCATGGGATCGCTTCATTTTCTCTATGGTTGATAGGGCCTTCAATTGCATTTGAAGTCTATCTGCATGCTGCTTCACTTCCTGGAGCTGTGATTCCAATTTATGCAATTTCGGGTTCTCGGTTAGGTTCTCATGTATCTGCACACTTTTGCTACTTAATTGTTTGCATTCTTCGGTGAGTGCTTTAATCCTTTCTACTGTACTCTAAGCAGTTATTTCTCACTGGTTGTTCTCTTCTTGTGGGGTGCTTGGGATGATCTAAATCTCTAAGTCCATGACTCTTTATTGAAGTTGCTGAATAACTTTAGCAAGCTTCATCACTTGACGGTCTAAGGGTTCTTCGACCTTCTTTTCTAAGCCGGTCACAGAGAAAAATGCTCTGTTGACAGCTTCTTCAATCCTGACTTGCTTCACGAGAAGCTGCTCCTTCTCCTTTTGAATTTTTTCTCTGTCTTCGTCAAATTTCGCTTGGATGGCCTCCTTCTCTTACTGTGCAGCGCGACGCTGCTCTATGATTTCCTCCTGTTCTTTCTTTAGGGCTTGGGTGGCCTGCGTTTTTGCTTATTTTGCTTTTCAAAGATGTACTTCAACTGTGTCAGCAATCCTGTAGAGTTAAACTGGTTCATCTCCTGCTTCTGTTGTTCCTTTTGGCAGGGGTGCAGTGGAAGTTGCGTGACTCGATTGAAGTTCTTTCTTTACTCCTTGGAGCTCGATTTCAATTCCATTGTACATGGCCTCTTGCTTGGTTACCTATTTTTCTGTTATCTCTTCGATAGCTTCATTCATAGTTGCGAGGAGAAAGTTGAAGTCGTCTGGGGTGAGTGTGGTCGTCAGTTTAGTCACAGATGCTTTCGACTTCTTCTTATAAGAATGTTTTGGAAGTGAACCCTGTCTTTTATTTATGATCTCCACTTCGTCCTCTGGTCTTTGTTCAACTTCTTCAAAGTCTTTGTTATTACCTCCGTGATCGGGTGTGGTGGAAGCCATCCTTACAGATCTACTGTCGATGACCTGGATTTCCTCATCTTTCTTTATCTTCTTAGTTTTCTTCACCTTACTGGGGCCAGGTTTATTCTGTGCAGCTTTTGGGCTATCGATGTCGGACATATCTACTAGATCTGCTGAGATAAGGAGGTCTGTCAACCATTCCTTGGTGATTTCTTCTAGGTCTTCTTCTGTCAGCTTATAATAGGATTGAAGTTGTTCCTGGTGTTCATCAATGCATGGAGTTAGGTATATAAAGTGTCGATTCACGCTGAACTTTATCAGAAGTCAGAACCTTTGTAAAGTGTTCGAGGTTATGCGAGGTTCACTCCCTATGGTTTATTTCAGTTGGTTATAATATGTATGAAAAACAACATTTGATTGCCACTATTTGTTCATATCCTTCAAGTACCATAAGGTACTGAAATTCACGACTAAGGGCCCAAAAGGGTCGAGGTCTGAGAAGGTTATGCCTTCCGGTAGCTCCCATGCAACAAAAGCGATCAATATTAGCAGCCAACTAAAATGGAATTCATGCCCCTGATTTTGGGCTTCTTTGCAGTCAATCTCTGGCTGGTTGACCAGGTACTTCACCTAGTTCATTTGTAGTCCCTCTGTGCATTTTCCTGCGAGGTCAACTACGAAGCCTGCTACTTGAGTTGGTTTGTTCTTACATACCAATTTCCCTGCTATCAGTTGGCATGTAAGGCACATTGTGCCACTCTCGATAGAGGCCACCTTATAGCCTCGTGTGCCCTTCTCAACATTTCCATAAGCTTCTTTAATCTTTTGTGAAAGAGTGCGGTTCGCGGTCTTTCCAGGGTAGTAATCTTCGGGATCAGAGACTTGCATACTAAGCCCGATGATCCTATTGATCAGCGTAGGATCAACAGTTATGCGGTGGTTTACCCACAAGTATCCCCCATGGTAACTTGCTAGCAACAATTTTACACAAGCATTCACCTCTTGGTGTCTGCCGAAGTGCGGTATTTTCATGATGCTGAGCAAAGTAGACTGCTCGAGGTTCATCGTCCATTATTGAGGGATGATATTGGAATTATTTCCCTTCATTCTGGTTAAGTACTTGTGCAGGGAAAGCATGCTGTAAGCTTTACGGTCTCCTAGGTTGAAGTCGCAAAACTTCAATGTCGCAACCTTGTCTTGATTTGCGTGGTAGGTGCGTACTCCTTTTGGTAGATAAGCAATGACTAGGGTGTATTAAAAGTCTCTAGGGATGTTTTCCTAGTTAATCGCACCACTCAAAGGTGGTATGTAAGATGGTAGGATGGACGATACTAAATTTGCATTGGTTATGTCATATTTATGCTTAATTCTTCTTTCTATGCCGGCTCGAGATGTTCCTCCTCGAGCTGTCGACGGGGAGGCTTTCTCTCCTCTCATCGATGATGCCTATAAACCCATAGACAACCCTCTTTCCGACATGACTCGTTCATTTCTAAGGCTAGCGAGTACCTCTCTTACATATTCTTCAGCTGCGCTGAGCTCGTCGGACATATACGCTCAAGGAAAATAATCGAGGTCACACTGGTCTTAAGCATTGTACTGGGATAAATAACAACGATGTGACGATCACTGTAGAGACTTGCTAATTCTTCAAGCTTCAACTTCTTAATTGGAAAAATTGTTCTTCGGGCATGGCACGACGAGCTAAATAGGAAATCTCAGGAACAGTCTGCTTGCAACGGACATGGGGCCTTCATTAACTCCGTTCTATTCATTTTGGTGCTGTCCAATGGTCTAGTGGTAGCCCATAATTTCTTTTCGACCCGTTTGGAGTGGCAGTCGAATAGACATATTGGATTCCAACGGCTATATCTCTTCACCATGGCGAAGTGATCCATGTCATTGTTCTGATATCTCGGCGAAGCTCAAATTCTGCAATTTCTCTTTTTGTGAAGTTCCATTTGGACTCTTCTGTAGTTTTTCCATCTTCGCCTTCTTGTTACTTAACTTTCTATCTTTCTTTCCCATGAGCTTCGTCTCAGTGGTTCTTTTCCCATTCTGATTTCTATTTTCCTTGGATATAGTCACTTTGTGTTGCTGATGTTATTTCTTAGGGTTCAAGGATAACGAATCTTCTTTGTCTGTGATGGAGACTTCAGTCTTCTGTGAATCCTTTGTCGTTCTGATAACTTCGAAGTATGGGTTTCTAGTGTGAAATGGCTTCGATATGTTCTTCTGTTCTTCAATCAACTATGCAATCTTTCTGGTCCTGAAGTCTTTTAACTCTTGTTTCTTTTGTTCTAAAACTTTTTCTTCTGCCTTCTTGCTATCCTAAGCTCTTTCATTTCAAGGATTTCCAAGTAACATAGTAAATGGGGCACTTTCCTTAATATATTTGATGATTTTAAAATATTCCTCTGTCGGAATTCCATTGACATTCATAGATATCCGAGTGAGCCTTCCACATAGGTTTACCATTTTTCCTCTGAATGACCCTATTCCACTTAGGGATGGAGTCATATCAGGTCTCCCTATAGCTTCCCAAGTTCTTTCTGTCATGACATTCACATGTGTTTCCTCATCCAGAATACAATCAATGTCAAAGTCTTCTATTCTTACTTCGATGCATTCTTTTTCTTTGAGGATCTCTAATAACCTGATATGTCGGTGATCATTCAAGGTTTCTTTCATCCGTAGTAACATATTCTCTTATTCTTTCTGTGTTTCTTCTATTTGTGGATCTTCCTTAAGGTTTTCTTCGCGTAGGTTCATTTTTTCAAGCCTATCAATCATTCTAGGGAAATCCAATACTTCATGGTCCAAATCCTTTCAACAGAGACAACTCGTTCTTCCACCAGGGCACTCCTTAGCTAGATGTCCTGGTTTTCTGCAACTGTAACATAGGGTCAATCCTCTCTTTCTTTTAAAAGACCCCCAACCTCTTCTATACTACACACTAGGGTCATGGTAGTTAGCCTGAAAAAAGTTCTTTCTAGGATCTTGCATCCATATGTTAGTCCAAACATTCTTTCTATGCATAGGTATAACATATCTATCATTATTCTTATCATATCTATCAAATTTTCTTCCATCTAACAATGCCCTAGTTTTCAGGCTAGGACAAAATCTATCAAGCATACCTAAATTCATGCTTCAGAAACAAAAAATTTCCTTTTATCTTACCTATAAAGAGCACAAAGTTTTTAGATCTAATACTTTTAACTATTCTTACCTTTATCAGAGCACATAGTTTACAAATCTTACCTCTTTTCTGCAAATCTGACCTCTTTCTTTCAGAAATTTTCACTTTTACTTTTCTTAGAGCACAGAGCATTCAGATCTCACTTCTTTTCTTTAGATCCGATCTTCCTTTCTTCAGATTTGATATGATTCAGAGTTTATTTTTCACAAAGCTTCTTCTTCTTTAGTTCCAAGCAATCACAGTTTCGGTCTTGGCAATGAAACCATTTGCTGGCACAAGGGCAGACCTAGGGTTCAACACTCAAGAGCACACCAACAAAACCCTAACTATTGGCCCTTTCGACAACACCTGCGAAGCAGATGAAGTCTCATGCGAGGTAGAGACAAGGGTGGTTGTAGGACTCAGATGTATGCAACCTTAGCTGGGACACAAATCTATGATTATAACACTTAGCAATCATCTAGCATTTTGGTTTATCCATTAATATTCAACCCTTACATCACTTCACAGATAGCACAGAGCATCGCAGTATATACTTAGATTTAAGAAGACTTAGCACTTAGATACAACAAGATAGATTGGATTCACCAGATCATACACTAAGCATCATATATATCAAATCTAACATTCAATCCTATCTCAGAAGAACAAAGCATAACTAAATCTATTTAATCACATCAAGCACTTAGCCAAGAAGGAGATAAACACTTTAGGTTGAAGCACAAAGCAAAATACACAAAGTTACCATGGTTCACCCCCACCCTGGGGCTACATCCAAAAATTCTTCTTCTTTATATTATCTCGGTCAAGCAATTACATCACAGAGCTTCAATGACCCTTACTTCGCACAGGAAAAAAGATATGCGTAGCTTGCTAGATCCTTCTTCCTTGAACTTCAACACAAAACTACAACAACTTGCACTTATCTTTTCAATCTCCTTACAATCATGCACAGAGCACTTACAATATACATCCGATCACACAGATCCAGTTACTAGCACTATGCCTTTAGCTATACATCACATAGATGTACTACCCTCTTTTACTTACATTGCCTAATTATCTATTTATAGATTACAAAATGGGCCTAAGCATGGGTAAGCCCACGGGCCGACATCCCTTTCCCTTTACATCAACCCAAAAACCCTAAAAAGGTCCCAAAAATAGGTTTTTCTTCCCTAATTTCCACTTCGCGTTGCGGTCCATCTTTGACTAGCTGTCGCAGTCCCAAAAACGGTCAAATATGACCAAGTATTCCTCAAAACTTGGTCAAGGGCCAACAAACTCCATAGTGAATTTCCATTCCTTTGTATGTGCATTTTTATAACTAAGGCAAAGAGAGTAGAGCATAGGTCTCACCTTCTAGCTGGGTCTTCTCCCGTATTGGGTTGTGTTCATTTGTGTGGATGGTGTGTATGTATTGCATGTTCTTTCAATCTTATATTTTAGTTATTTATTAAATTCAATCCATAAGTTGGAGATAATAAATCTGGTATCTAAGCAAATAAACCACATAAATCTAGGATTTCAGAATATTATAATATCTATTGTGGAAAACTATTCTAGTCAAGTATTCTCGACAGTTTAAATATAATGCCACAACATTGTAGTCCTTAGTTAGATCTTTCCAATGAGCTACTATGCACCCCAAACAAAGATTGTATGCAAAGGTTGTGCACCTAGGAAGTTGATGTATCAACTAGCCATCTTGGGCCCACAAACCTTTTGGCACTTTGCCTCCTAGGGTTAGGGTTTTGGACCTTTAGGATTCTTGATTTATCTTAAAAGGCCATTCTTTTGACCTCTTGGGAATCTAATTGTCGATTTCATCCTGGTATACTCCTTAAGTTAAATGGATCATTTCGACCCATTAACGCCATGCACACCCAAGTATAGAGAAAATGGAAAGTGAAAATAGAAAATTAAAAAAATCTGAGTGTTGGTTTTGAAGCATTGCCAAAACCCTTTTTATATATTAATGATTTTAAATATGAAATTATGMCCACTTTGATATAAAATATCAATAGCATAAGTCCTTCTAAAATAATTCCAATTGTGAGAAGAGATTTTCATTGATCATTAATACATTCTTTATAGAATGACCTTCTAATCTATGCATGCAACCTGCATCATTTTTAAATCTTTAGTCAGTCACCATTAAACTTATATTTACTAGGACCCATTATGTTGCCAATTTTTAATCTTAATTTCCACAGTTGTTATTTCTCCTCCTTCATACCAAGAAATTGAACTCTAAAATCCCAATTAGAACACTCTCATATTCAAGCAGTTGTTATTTCTCCTCCTTTATACCAAGAAATTGAACTCTAAAATCCC
>JASDQU010356555.1:0-11959 GCA_032191745.1 Picea mariana | reverse complement strand
GATCTGTGGTGTCCTTATCTATTGGGGCAATGGTTCCAAATTAAGACAGACCATCAAAGCCTCAAGTATTTTCTGGAACAATGCATTTCCTCCCCAGAACAACAAAAATGGGTGACTAAACTCTTTGGATATGATTATGAGATCATTTATAAGAAAGGAAAAGACAATGTGGTTGCAGATGCACTTTCCCAAAAATATGAAGATGAAGGATCCCTTTTTTCTCTTTCATTCATTGTACTAGATTGGCTCCAAGCCATTTGCCAAGAATGGCTACAAGATCCCAAAAGTTTGCAGTTGATCCAGCAATTACAGTCCAATGCTCTAGCTTCCCCAGGGTACTCTTGGCTCCATAAGGAACTTTGATACAAAGGCCATTTTTATTTAAGTAGACAATCAAATATTAAATCCACGGTACTTTCTGAGCTTCATGCTACACCCATAGCAGGGCACTCTAGGTTCACCAAAACCTATGATAGGGTCAAACGTTCCTTTTTTTGAGATGGTATGAAATAGGATATTTGTAATTTTGTAGTTGAATGTGACATGTGTCAATGAAACAAGGGAGAAATAGTTAAATCGTCGGGCACACTACAACCGCTCCCAATTCCACCTGCTATTTGGAAGGATATCTCTATGGATTTTATTACCGGCTTATCCAAATCAGGAGATAAATCCATCATCATGGTGGTTGTTGATCACCTTTCCAAGTATACTCATTTTTGCATCCCTCAACACCCATTTATAGCATCCACAATGGCTCAAATATTCATGGATCAGGTCTTCAAGCTTCATGGCATGCCACACTCTATTGTTTCTGATCACGACCCAACTTTCACAAGCAATTTTTGGCAAGAACTATTCAAGATACAAGGCACATAATTGCATCTCAGCACAACTTATTATCCCCAGAATGATGGCCAAACGGAAGTTGTCAACAAGTGTNTTGAATGGTGGTACAACACTTCATACCATACAACTACACGCATGACTCCTTTTGAAGTGGTATATGGACAGAAGCCACCTTCAGTTCTCTCATACTTACCGGGTGCCTCGAAGGTCCAGGCAGTTGACCTAACACTTACAGCTCAAGAGGCTATTCTCTGTACCCTCAAAGAGAATTTGGTCATGGCACAGAATCGCATGAAGCAACAAGAAGATCAAGGTCGCTCTGAACGTCAATTTGTAGAAGGGGATCAGGTGTTTCTTTGACTGCAACCTTACAATAAAACTTCCCTCAAGGCCAAGCATTGTCAGAAGCTAGCACCCAAATTTTATGGTCCTTATACCGTGCTAAAGCATGTGGGACAATTTGCCTATCAGTTAGCTTTGCCCATCCATTCAAAGCTACATCCTATTTTTCATGTTTCATGCTTAAAGAAGGTGATTGGAGCTAAGTGCCAAATTCAAACCAACCTTCCAGAGTCAGCTGAAGAAGGATCCATTTGGCTACAACCAGAAGCAGTTTTGAACCAGCGTTAGTGTCGCCTATGTCAGAGAACCATCAAGGAAGTGATAGTCCAGTGGAAATATACAACTCCAGCAGATGCCTCTTGGGAGCCAACTTCCATTCTGCAACAATTTCCTCATCTCAAGCCTTGATGACAAGGCTGTTTTTAAGGGGGAAGACATGTTAGGGTCCTAACCGCCACATAGGTAGAACAATATATTTGGATGTAATAAAGGTCAATATTAATAAGTCCTTTCAATAAAATATAATAAGGCAGATGTAAGAAGACCTAATAGAAGGTTCCGCTTCTAGAAGGATCTTCATCTAGATGCTTCTTATAGGAGTCGAGGGTATAAGATCCCTAGCTTGGATATTATTGTAATAGAGCTCTGCTCAACTGGAGGTTTCCCCCTCGAAGATGCCTATGAACATTTCTTTCAGATTCAAAGTGCTATTTCTGTTGTTATTCTTATATCATTTCAATGTTATTGTGGTGAATGTTCTGGTTATATTGCTGTTATTCTACCATTACTGGCATTTTATTTCTATTTTGCATACATTTTATATTTGGTATATTACATGGTACAAGTTGATTACAGGTTGAGGTACATGTTAATGCATGGTTGATGCATGGTTCATATTTATTTGTACATGTTTACAATGGTATATCTCACAGTGATAGTGTGACAGTGGTTCCATCATTCTACTTATACTTCAGGGCGGTTGGACGGGGCAAGGACAGGCGGTTGTAGCCAGAGAACTTAGGGGGTTGTAGCCTCCTTCTAGTTGTATCCAGAGAATTGGGGAGTTGGAGCTTCCCTCATGTTGTAGCCTGAAAAACAAGGGGGTTGGAGCCTCCTTCTAGTTGCAGCTGGAAAACAAAGGAAGTTGGTGCTTCCAATAAATGTAATTCTTCAATACATATAAGAAAAAGCATTCCATGGTTTTTTCCCACTTTGGGTTTCCACGTAAAATAGTGGTGTACTGTGTATGTGTATGATTGTTCATTTGTTCATTTCTTATTTACTCTGCAGTTATTGGATGATAATGCTACATTGATATAACACTTGGATTATATGGTTAAAAATGATTCAATTTCTCTATTACTGATTCACCCCCCCTCTCAGTAATCCAACAATTGGTATCAGAGCAGGTTCATTCAGAAATTAGTTTAACCACTGAAAGGTAGATCATGGAGAGCAATAACTTGTATAAAAATGGAATACCACAGTTCAATGGACATAAGTATGCATTTTGGAGCATAAGGATGAAAACATATATACATGAACAGGGATTTGAAATTTGGAAGTCAATTGTAGATGGATACACAACACCAAAAGTTCTGCCAACAAATGAAAAAGTAGTGAAACTCGGTCAGAATAATTCCAAAGCTAAAAATGCACTTCTGAATGATCTTAGTGAAACAATATTCACCAAAGTTGCACATTGTAAATCCGCTAAAGAGATTTGGGACAAACTTCAAAATATTTATGAAGGAGATTCAAAAGTCAAAGAAGCAAAGCTTCAAATTTACAAAGGTTAGTTCAAACAACTCAAGATGAAGGAAGATGAGAATATTGCATCTTACCTTTTACGAGTTGAAGAAACATTAAATGAAATCATAGGATTGGGAGAAGAAATCAAAGAATTTGTAATTGTTCAAAAATTACTAAGATCTCTTCCTATGCTATTTGACCCTAAGATATCAGCACTAGAAGAAAGACCAGATCTAAACTCAATAAGCATGGACGAATTACATCGAATCTTCACAACATATGAAATGAGAACTGAACATGAAACTCCAGATATAAAAGAAGCAACCTTCAAAGCATCCAAAAAGTAAAAGCAAAAGGAAAGAAAAAAAGAAGAACATAGCAACAACAATGACGTCTCAGAAGATGATGAAGAAATGACCAACTTTGTCAAAATATTGAACAAGGGAACTGACAGTAGGTATAGAGGTAATCTTCCTTCAATTTGTTTTAATTGTGATGGTATTGGTCATTTTGGTAACAAATGTTCTTATAAGAAAAACATAAATGATGAAGGTTACTCAAAAGGCAAAATAACCACAAAGAAAGTTTTCAAGAAAATCTTATGCACCAAAGAAGACATCTCATCATCAGATGAAGATGAAGTCAGCGAAAGTGAGACAGAAAGAGATCTATTCATAGTAGTAAAAGAATCTGATAAAGAATACTTCGAAGAAGAATATGAAGATGTCGGAGAAGAAATTGAAGAGGCAAAAGTTGACTACCGAGAGGAATTAATGTGTTCCATAGAATTTATCAGAAGAGAAAAGAAGAAAAACAAGAAACTACAAGCATAAATAGACAAGAAATAGGACACTCAAGAACTAGAACAAATGATAAAAAATTTGAAGGTTCAAATAGAAGAAGATAAAAGAATTGAAGAAGCACTCAAAGAACAACTAGAAGAAAAAGATAAGATCATTGGAAATTTGGAAGCAGAGATTGTCACATTAAGAAAAGATCTTCAAAATAAAAATATGCAGAACAACTCAAAAGTTTTGGATGACATTATCAGCAATAAAAAATCTCATCATGAAAAGTTCAGACTTGGATACAATCAGACAGAAAAAGTATCAAGCTCCAAAACAACAGAGCAAGAAACATATCCAAAAATCTTTGCAGAAATAATCAAGGTGGATAGGAAGATCTACAAGGAAGATTACAGGGACACTCCTCCACCGAGAATATTTAGATTTCAGAATCAACAACCGACAGATAGGCCTTAGGAAGAAGAATAATTCATAAGAGTACCTCCTTTCAGAAGATCTTCAACTCCCAGGTATCAAACTATATTGTTTGGTTTATGTTATGCATGTAATAATTTTGGACATAAAGCTGTGAATTGTAGAGCTAACAATAGGAACAAAAACAACTTTGAAAGTCATATACAAAGGGGTTATCCAAGAAGGCCTAGTGAAACACAAAGAAGAAGTTACAACATGTTTGAACCTTTGATCACTGGAGTGGAATGTTACAAATGTAACAATTTTGGACACATGTCCAAAGATTGCAGAATGACAGTCCCTCCTAGAGAACCGCAACAGAATAACAATAGTCATAGTCAGGAACCCCAGAAAAGGACATGGATAAGAAAGTAGGATCAATATAGCAATGAAGAATGCACACTCACTCTGCAAGCTAAGAAGAAGAAACGTGGTTGGTATGTTTACAGTGGGTGTTCAAAACACATGACAGGTGATAGAGACGAGTTTCTTACATTACGAAAGGAAAGAGATGGATCAGTCTCCTTCGGAAATGATGATTCAACCAAAATAATTGGAAAAGGCACAGTCAGAATTGGGAACAAGAATACAAAGGCAGAAAATGTTCTACTAGTAGAAGACATGAAACATAATCTTCTAAGTGTGAGTCAAATGTGTGACCAAGGTAATAAAGTTACTTTCGATTCACAAAAGTGAGAGATAAGAAAAGAAGGTTCAGGAAAATTGATTGCTATAGCTACGAGAAATTCAAGCAACATATATGTGTTAAGTGAAATTGGAAATGAAAAGTGTTTTCTAGGAAAGGAAGATGAAAGTTGGCTATAGCACAGAATAATGGGTCACATACATTTTGATAACATTGTCAAAGTCAACAAAAGAGAAGCATTCAAAGAAATGCCTCGGATCATGAAACCAACCAACACTTTATGCAAGCATTGTCAACAAGGAAAGAAAACAAAGACCAGGTTCAAATCAAAGAAATATTCAACGACAAGACCACTAGAAATTGTGCACACTGATCTAGTTGGACCAACTACAACAAAGGGCTTAAAAGGTGAGAAGTAATTTATGTTATTAGTTGATGATTATACAAGAATGGTCGTAGTTTTCTTTCTCAAGAATAAGTCAGAAGATTTTGAAAAATTCAAGATCTACAAGGAAATGGTTGAAAATGAAATGGATTCAAAAATCAAATGCTTGAGATCTAATAATGGAGGAGAGTTCAATTCAAAGGAATTTATGGACTACTGCAACAGTCATGGAATAAAAAGACAATTCTCCATTGCTAGGACACCTCAACAGAATGGAGTTGTTGAAAGAAAGAACATCACAATACAAGAAATGGCTCGACCAATGCTAATGGATTCAAAATTGATAGATATTTTTTGGAAATAGGCAGTGCATACAACAATTCACATTCAAAACAAAGTAATGCTAAAAAATAACACTGAAAAAACTCCTTACGAGCTATGGAAAGGAAGACCAACAAATGTAAAGCACTTCAGAGTTTTTGGAAGCAAATGCTACATCAAAAGAGAAGATGGTAGAATGGGAAAGTTTGACTCTCATGTGGAAAAAGGAGTAATTGTTGGTTATTCAAGTACAAGAAAAGCATACATGTGTTACAACCCGATATTGAACAAAGTGGTGGAAAGCATCAACGTAACAATTGATGAAACAAGTAGACAAGAATTAAAGGAAGAAGAAAATGAATCAATGGAACACCTTTACAAAGAAGAAACAAAAGATGAAAAAGAAAGGGAAGATGAAGAGGATCTGACAGAAACAAAAGAGCAAGTTCAACAAGTAACTCCAAAAACACCTAGCAGACGAGTACAGAATAATCATCCTTTAGATCAGATTATCAGAAACAAAGACACATGAGTTGAGACTAGAAGAAGAATATGTTCACCAGAAAAAACACACCTAGCACTCACATCTACGATTGAAGCAACCTATTTTGAAGAGGCCAACAAGGATGAATTTTGGAACAAGGCCATGGATGAAGAATTGGATCAAATGGAGAAAAATGACACTTGGGAATTGGTTCCAAGACCAAAGGATAAGAATGTTATCGGCACAAAGTGGGTATACATGAATAAATTGAATGAAGATGGGAAGGTTACAAGGAACAAAGCTAGATTGGTATGTAAAGGATATGCACAGGTTGAAGGAATTGACTTTGAAGACACATTTTCCCCAGTTGCTAGAATGGAAGCAATCTAATTGCTTTTAGCTTATGAATGTTCCAAAACTATTAAAGTGTGTCAGATGGATGTAAAATAATCTTTTCTAAATGGGGAACTTGAAGAAGAAGTCTACATTGAACAACCAAAAGGATTTCAGTTGTCAGAGAATATAGATTATGTGTGTAAATTAAAGAATGCCTTGTATGGTCTAAAATAGGCTCCTAGAGCATGGTACTCTAGATCGGATAAATATTTACAAAAGGTAGGGTTCAGAAAAGGAAGTGGAAACTGTTGATTAAGGTTGGTTGTCATTGATGTCAATCCTTGAAGAAAGCCCCGCAACACAAAGGTTTGGGTAATTGTAATATACCAGATATAAAATGTATACATAACTGAAATAAAATGCTAGTAATGGTCGAATATCAGCAATATAACTAGAACATTCACCACAATAACACTGAAATGATATAAGAATAACAATAGAAATAACACTTTGAATATGAAAGCAATGTTCACCGGCCTCTTTGAGGGGGAAACCTCCAGTTGAGCAGAGCTCTATTACAATAATATCCAAGCTAGGGTTCTCATACCCTCGACTCCTATTTATACTAAAAAGAAGCATCTAGAGGAAGATCCTTCTAGAAGCAAAAGCTTCTATTAGGTCTTCTTACATCCGCCTTATTCTATTTTATTGAAATGCCTTATTAATATTGACCTTTATTACATCCAAATATATTTTTCTACCTATGTGCAGGTTAGGACCCTAACATGTCCGCCCCCTTAAAAATAGCCTTGTCCTCAAGGATTGAGATGACAAAATTGCTTCAGAATGGTAGCTGGTTCCCAAGTGGCGTCTGTTGGAGTTGTATCTTTCCACTGGAATAGCACATCTTTGATGGTTCTTTGACATAGACAACGCTCACGCTGGTCCAAAACTGCTTCTAGTTGTAGCCAAATGGATCCTTCTTCAGCTAACTCTGGAAGGTTGGTTTGAATTTGGCACTTAGCTCCAATCACATTCTTTAAGCATGAAACATGAAAAATAGGATGTACATTCGAATGGATGAGAAAATATAACTGATAGGAAACTTATCCCACATGCTTGAGTACAGTATAAGGACCATAAAATTTGAGCACTAGCTTTTGACAATGCTTGACCTTGAGGGAAGTTTTCTTGTAAGGTTGCAGTCAAAGAAACACCTGATCCCCTTCTGAAAATTGATGTTCAGAGCGACCTTAATATGCTTGTTGCTTCATGTGATTCTGTTCCATGACCAAATTCTCTTTGAGGGTACAGATAATAGCCTCTCGAGCTGTAAGTGTTAGGTCAACCACCTGGACCTTCGAGGCACCCGATAAGTATGAGAGAACTGAAGGTGGCTTCTGTCCATATACTGCTTCAAAAGGAGTCATGTGTGTAGCTGTATGGTATGAAGTGTTGTACCACCATGAAGACAGATTTATTTCCCTATTTGGGTAAGCCGGTAATAAAATACTTAGAGATATCCTTCCAAATAGCAGGTGGAATCGGGAGCGGTTGTAGTGTGCCCGACGATTTGACTGTTTCTCCCTTGTTGCATTGACACACATCACATTCAGCTACAAAATTACGAATTTCCTATTTCATACCATCCCAGAAAAAGGAACGTTTTACCCTATCATAGGTTTTGGTGAACCTGGAGTGCACTGTTGTGGGTGTAGCATGAAGCTCAGAAAGTATCATGGATTTAAGCTTTGATTGTTTACTTAAATACAAATGGCCTTTGTATTGAAGTTCCTCATGGAGCCAAGAGTACCCTGGGGAAGCTGGAGCCTTAGACTGCAATTGGTGGATCAACTGCGAACTTTTGGGATCTTGTAGCCATTCCTGGCGAACGGCTTCGAGCCAATATGGTACAATGAATGAAAGAGAAAAAAGAGATCCTTTGTCTTCATATTTTCAAGAAAGTGCATCCGCAACCACATTGTATTTTCCTTTCTTATAAATGATATCATAATCATATTCAAAGAGTTTAGTCACCCATTTTTGTTGTTCTGGGGAGGAAATACATTGTTCCAGAAAATACTCGAGGCTTTGATGGTCTATGTTAATTTGGAAACGTTTTCGTAATAGATAAGGATGCCACAGATCCACGACATATAGAATAGCCAACATTTCCTTTTCATAGATGGATTTGCCCAGATTTCTTTCATATAGTTGCTTGCTAGTAAAGGCCAAAGGTCGACCCTCTTGCATAAGAATAGCACCAATTCCTTTCCCTGGGGCATCACATTCCAACACAAAGGTCTTTGTGAAATCGAGAAGGGTGAGGACTAGAGTGGTGCACATGGCCATCTTCAAGGTCTGAAAAGCTTGAGTAGTGGCTGGATTCCAAGTGAAAGATTTCTTTTTGAGGAGAGTAGTGAGAGGTGCTGCAATCTTCCCATAATTCTTAACAAACTTGCGATAATACCCTGTTAAGCCTAGAAATCCATGCAAGCTCTTAAGAGTCTTTGGGTGAGGCTAGTCTTGCATAGCTTAAATATTTTTAGGATCCACCCTAGCACCATATTTTCCAACCAGATGACCCAAGTATTCTACTTCTGAGGTGCCAAAAGAACATTTAGACTGTTTCAGGAAAAGTTGGTGCTCAGAGAGTAGATGGAGAACTCAATCCACATGAGCAAGATGGTCTGTCCAGGTTTTGCTATAGATGAGGATATCATCAAATAAAACTAAGACAAAATGGTGGAGAAAAGGACGTAAGACATGATTCATGAGGCTTTGGATGGTGGAGGGGGCATTACACAAGCCAAAGGGCATGACCAAAAACTCATAGTGGCCCTCATGAGTTTTAAAGGTAGTCTTGGAAATGTCTTCTCTTTCATACGTATCTGGCGGTAGCCCGAATGAAGATCCATTTTAGTGAAGAATTGGGCGCCACTCAATGTTGGCATGTTTATCAGGAAGGTGTGCTTGTCATTGATGGCAAGATTAGAGTATGCAGTGATGGAGAAACAGGGACAACGTAAGCTTAGGAGGATTATCACAGAGTCACATGCAGTGCAAGAGTGTGCCTGTTCATTTGATGGAAAACAAGCAGGCAAGGAAGATCAATAACATAGGGATAATGGCATGGATAGATTAGAAGTGTAAACTCAATTTCGGAGTTTCGGATACCGGGAAGTGGATGAGTCAAGGAAGCAACTCACGACAAGAATTCCGAAATGACAAAATGTGAAACCCCAGAATACGTTGATCCGACTCCATTTCGGAGTTTTGGATACCAGAAGATTGATAAGTCAAGAGTGGAGACTCTTCAACACAGGAGTCCTGGAGTTGCAAAATCCGGAACCCCGAAATCCTGAAATAGGCACATCAACCAGAGTTTCGGATACCGGGAGATTGAGAAGTCAAGAGTTGAGACTCTTCAACACAAGAGTCCTAGAGTTGCAAAATTCGGAACCCCAAAATCCCAAAATAGGCACATCAATCGGAGTTTCGGATGCCGGGAGATTGAGAAGTTAAGAGTCGAGACTCTTCAACACAGGAGTCCCAAAGTTGAGAAATGTGAAACACCGAAATCTCGAAATAGGCACACCAACAAAGAGTTTCTTAGACTGGGAAATAACTCCATTTCGGAGTCCTGGATACCGGGAGTTGAAGTGTCGAAACACTTCACCACAGGAGTGCCGAAATGTCGAATCGTCGAAATGTGAAACAATGAAATACTGGATTGTTGATCTGACTCCATTTCAGAGTTCCGGATACCGGGAGTTGAAGTGTCGAAACACTTCAACACAGGAGTGCCGAAATGCGGAATCACCGAAATGCAAAATGATAAAATACTAGACCGGGGAATAACTCCATTTCAAAGTCCTGGATATCGGGAGTTTAAGTGTCGAAACACTTCACCACAGGAGTGTCGAAATGCCAAAATGCGAAATCATGAAAGCAATTTATGGATAAATGCCTAGTCACAACTGTGGGCAGGTGAAGGAAGGAGATTGCAATTTGCAAGGCTCCATTTCGGGGATCGGGAGTTGGAAGAGTTAGAGTGACTCGCAACAGGAGTTCGCAACATGCGAAATTGCGAAATAATGAAATGCAAAATGCAGAAATGATCAAAGCTAGTCCAACTAAGCTCCTCTTTCGGAGTTTCGGGGATCGTGATATGGAGCGTCAGGATAACTATTTACCACAAGAAAGATGAAATGCTGAATGCCAAAATGCCAAAGTGTCAATGTAGACAGTGGTCACCACCGGTGGTCACATAAGTGGAAGGAGCTAGCATAGCTAGGCTCTATTTTAAGGTTCACACTGTAACTGCTAGAAACCATTGATGGTTTCTGCCAAAGGACTCGAAGATACTTCTATGTAAGTTCCAGAGGAGTTGAAGAGTCTCAAGGAATCTACCAGTGGAATGAAGACTGGTCATAGAGGTGATTGATAGATGGAAGAGCGTTGAAGCCTGTAACTGCAATAGAGAGGTTGAGCTTGACTGTAACAGAGAAGATGAAGAGTCTCGGCTACTGGAGAGGTGAAGGAATCTTGGCATAACACCCAGTGATGATGGACGCATGGGTTTAACTACCAGAGAAGCTGAAGAGTTGCAATGATGATCAGGCAGAGCACTCGTCATGGGGAAAGCATGCAGAAGCATGGTGAGATAGCATGCACAAGGTGCACAGAGACTATAAGTATGATGAACAAAGAAGAGATGGGGGTTGTTGTTGTTGAGGGGGATTGAGGAGTGTAGAAGGAGGAGTGTGCAACAACTGAAATACAAAGAAGAGGAATGGTGCATCGAATGCACATGGCCACAGAGAAGAAAAGGCAAAAGCACAGAAAGCACAAGGCATGTGTGCAACAAGACAGTGAGACACCAAAAGAAGGATGCGGTGCTCTAGTAGAGAAAAACAAAAGATTAGAAATTGCAAGAAGAGGCAGATAGAGAGACACTGATACAGGAGGACAGAGCAGCATAGCAGAACAGTGATAAGCCTGGTAAGCCAATGATAAATATTGTATCACTGTGATAAATTTATATATAGCAAACTTTATATTTCAGGGTGGTTGGGAGGTTCAAGGGAGGACTGTTGTCCTCAAAGGTTCAAGTGGGTGCTTGAACACAGGGAGTTGTAGCTTCCATCTGGTTGAATCCAGAGAAACTAGGGTGGCAGGGTGGTGCAAGGGAGAACTTTTGTTCTCTGTTATACAGGTCGGTGCCTGTGTAACTGGAAGTTGGTGCTTCCATCCAGTTGGTGCTGCAACTCTAAGGGAGTTGGTGCTTCCTTCTAGTGGGTGCTAGAGAAACCAGGGAGTTTGTGCTTCCTTCTAGTAGGTGCTAGAGAAAACAGAGAGTTGGTGCTCTCAACAAGTTGCATCTTGCAATACATAGGTTGTAGCCTCACAATGAGTTGGAGCTCATATGTATGATAATGTATAGAATGTAAAGATTACTTATCATATAAAGAAGAAGAGGTTTTTACCCTTTATGGGTTTCCTCAGGAAATATATGTCTCTGTATATTTCATATGTGAGAATGATGTTGAATGTTCTATTTCTTACTTCCCTGCATTATTGTG
>JASDQU010356546.1:1917-11959 GCA_032191745.1 Picea mariana | reverse complement strand
TCTGGAGGTCCTGGCAGAGTCCTCCTCCTCCTTGAACTGCTTTGAGGAGTCAATTGTTTCTTTGAACCTTTCCCCTGTTCATTTACAGGCTGAGTCTGTGTTTCAAAACCCTCCCAAAATAAGAAATGCTGCCAGCTCCTTCCCTTCTGCCTTAATTCCTCCATAATGATCAATTTAATAAGGCCAAAGTGGCACAGAGTACTCTTCATGCTTAAGGGTTGAGCCCCGATCTTCTTGCAGACCTTAGTTAAACTCTTATGTAAAAAAAAGGGTAAATTGAGGAGCATTTTACCTGTGAAATGGTCTAGGATCTTGAAATGATACATCATGAGTTTTTCATACCTTCCCTCCGATGTGATGTAGAGTTGTATGCCCTTAAACAGTTCCTGCCACTCCTCTTCTATATAGGAAACCAGCATGCTCTTCTTCCATGATTTGTGCTTGAACTCTTCCTTTAAAAAAGCTCTGAAATTCAAGTTTTTGGTGGCAGTCGTTTTGAACCAACTCTGGCCTGTCCTTGGTAGGCTAGTTGCTGCAGCGATGGCAGCTTCATCTACTAAGATCTCCAAGGACCCAACACAAGTTGTATTCCCATCGAAAGTTTTGGCAAAAGCTTCTGTTGTCGACTAGTGGCAACCGTTCTGTGGTCTCTCAACAAATTCAATGTAACTTACGTTTGAGAAGTGCTTATGTACTTATGGATGCACCTATAAGAAATATAGGTTGTCCAACTTATTTCTGAGTAGAGAGCCACTGCGTCTCCTCGCCATTTGTAACTTGAAAACCCCAACAATTTTGTATACCAACCTTGCAAACTGTTGTTCGAGCCGAGGTCTTGCGCTGTTGGAAGCACTCGGGAGTCGGCTCTGTTTTCTAACATTAGAAACTTAACAAAACTTAGTGAATAATGTGTGATATGGAAGCAATGATATGAGTTGATGTTGTTAGCCCGACAATACTGCTTCTGTACCTATGCTAATGAATTTGAACTTGCCACCCCTGACGTGATGATTGTGGAGCATGAACTTCTGAACCGGATCCGATTTGCAATCCGACTTGGACGTGGAACTCAAGTTTTCATGATTATCCACTTTCACCAGCGTGTATTTCTTGATAGCATGACGTGAGTTGGTCACATCATGATTTGATTTTTGAAACGTGGATAAACGCACGTGATTCCCGCTTTCTTCAGCCAACGGACTGTGGAAAACGCCCCTTAGCTGTTGAAACTTACCGCTTTCACCAGCGCACAATCAACTTTAACTAGCACACAATCCTGTGGAAAATGTCCCTTAGCTATTGAGACTTACTGCTTTCACCAGCACGCCACCCCGTGAGAACTGATCCTTAGCTGTTGAAAGTCTTCACTTTCACCAGCGCACAACCCGCGACAATGCTTCTTTGGATGTTTTGAAAATCAACACTTTCACCAGCGCACAGACCTATGGAAGATGCTCCTTAGCTGTTGAAAGTCACCACTTTCACCAGCTAACACTCATGTTTTAAATACACGTTAGATGTTGAAAGCAATTTATGAAAATTTTGATAAGAAGAATTATATGGGTCATCTTATTTCTAAGACAAAAACCAAAAACCTAAGTCTTGCAGCTAGAAAAACTCAAAATTAATTTGAGAACACTACCAGTAGCCATGCTATCCACCACAAAATGCGACCAAAGAGACGGGTTCATTTTGGGAGCTAACACACCGCATGAGAAGGAAGGAAAGACAAGCTGGCGAAGTCTGGAAAAAGTGGATCAAGTTGACCTAGGGTCTTAGACACCTAAGGTTTTTGTAATTAGGGTTTTGATACCTAGGTTTTGGCCTAATACTGTCGATGAGGTATTGTAATGTATAAATAAAGGTCAAGAGGACCTAGGTCGAGGGGGTATGATATTGTTATTGATTTAGCTCTATTGTTGTGGTGAGAGGTCATTGTATTGTGAGAGAGAAGTGTTGAAGCCTTCTAGTATTGTAAGATCTTCAGCTGGGTGCGAATATCAGATCCTGTAGCTGGGTGCACAGGAGGGGGGAGAGAAAGACAGACGGAGAGAGAGGATCTGTTGGCCAAGAGTGTAGATCAAAACTGTAATCTTTATCTTAAAATATCATAAGCATAGTTATGTGGATGTATCCCTAGAGAGAGGGTGAACCATGTACATCTTGTGTTGTGTGAGTGATTAATGCTTTGATCTCTACCATTGTTATACTATTATTTGCATTACTGTGTTAAATCAAGATCTATAGCTACGTAGAGTAGATTTCATTGGTCAATGATATATGAATACCGTGATTGATGTTATACAAGATCCCCTTGATATTCCCCTGGTTGTATACATCTATGTCCTATAACACCCCCATCGTTGCTTCAGGTGAGACTGCATTTTCTTCACAGGTGTTGCCGAAAGGGCTAGTAGCTAGGGCTTGTTGGTGCGCTCTTGGAGTGAACACTAGGTCTACCCCTGTGCCAACAAATGGTTCCGTTGTCGAGACATGAATCATTTTAAGGGAATGTCAAGGTGGTTCCCATCAAAGATAGAGATTCATAAGTGGATAGAGGATCAAGAGAAGGACTTCGTTGAATCCTAGAATAAGAACCCTAAATTGAGTACTAAAGATTGGCTACAAAGATACATATTCACCGACATTCACGAGATCTTCTTTGGAGGAATCCATCAGGAGCTACACAATTGGCTGGCTAGGTTAGCTGACACATAGTTTGAGATCAGATCTATACCTCCTGTGGTTTGGGCACCGACGTTGATCCAGAAGGTCAAGAGAATTTACAACGTTGTATCCAGAGAAGTAGATCATTGGTTTGATTGTAGAATTGGAGGGTATATCACCGAGTTTTTTGTTGACAGAACATAATCGTATAGCCAAGTCGAGAGATACTTTTTCAAAGGACCCGAAGGAAAAAAAATTCACTTTCTGAAGCTAAGAATCAAGATGCTCTTGCATGAAAACCACATATTGAAGATACAATAGATTGGTTGAACCAGAAAAGGCTAATGTTCAAGATCTTGGACAGCGACAGCGACACAAAAGAAAGACATATGCGTAGTGGAAAAGTATTATGAGGGGTTCACCTTGAGAACTTGTTTAAGAAAAACTATGGAGAAGAGGGTTTCTACAATGGAGAAGAGGTAGATATACCCAATGAAGAGCATCCAAATTCCACCAGAACAGAAGAAGGGTATGTTGAAGAACTGTGCCAAAGCGAGCCAGAAAAATCAGGAACTACATGAACTACTGAAGTAAGTAACGTTAATCCTCCTGTTTTCCCAACAATACTTAGCAGTCAGAATAGTCAGAACCACCATAATCTTCAGAGTATTGTTACTAGTAGCTCAACATCTACTCAGACAAGAAGCCTAGTCATCTCTATGGAAGATGAAATGAGACTCCCTATCTTTAGAGGAGATGGATCTGAAGATCCAGATCAACATTGGTTTCTGTGTGAAGCCGTATGGAACATTAAAAGTATCATCGATGAAGCCATCAAGAGAAACCATTTCAAAACTACGCTAAGGGACCGTGCACTGAGCTGGTACATGAAACCAGTTCAAGGACTGGAACAACCTAAGCCCCTGAATGAGATCAAGAATGCATTGATTGCAGAATTTAAGAAACCTAAGTCGGAGTCACAATGTATTATAGAACTAAAAGAGATTAAACAAAGGGTAGTTGAACCGGTTTGGGAGTTCGACCATAGATTCAAGACCCTGACATGCCGATTAACTTTTAAGATCTCTGGTGAACAGAAAAAAGAATGGTTCATCGTTGCGTTGTTACCACACATAAGAGTCCCTCTGATGTAGCAGAAGATTGCATCACAGGTAGAAGATTTGGAGATCGCCATGAAACTTGAATCAACACCGATGGGAGAATCTAGCTCAGGTATTATCCATATGATCCAAAAATGAAGGTATTACTGATTAATTGCAAGTTGGTTTAATGTACTTTTTGCATTGAATCATTAAGAATTCGAAATACATAAACTTGTTATCTTGTTTGCAGAATGTCAAACGTGACTTTTACTTGATGCTTATTAATGAATAAATAGATCAGCCATTAATATCCATGCTACAAATGAAGAGAATAGAACAACAAACCAGAAAGAGAAATAGAGACAAGAGGTTGATAACGAAGTTCACCAATCGTTGGCTACGTCTCCGGGCCAACTTCCAAGTGGATGACCTCTTTATTTCTCTTTAAAATGCTCAAAGTTATCTTACAATGCTCTTTGTTGTTACATTAGATGCTTCATGTCTGTTGTACAGGAAATCCTTGCTCAGATTCATGCATGCACCATCAAAATCCTCTCAACAACATGAGAAAAGGCCAAAATTTACAAACTGCTCCTTCAAAACCCTGCATCAAAAAGTCTTGTACAAGCTTCAAAAAGCCTAGTTTATATAGATTTTGAGGCTCAGATGAGGAATCCCAACTTCCCTCAAGATATGGCCTCTTTTGGGATCAAATCCCCCTTCAAATGCCCCAAAATCCTCAAAAAATCCATTTTCTGGGCTAAATATCAGTCAAAATCAATTAAAAATTATGTAAACAGGCTTAAAAACCCACTTTTAATTTTAGGATAAGGTTAAGCCCAAAAAGGATGGGCGTCCGCCCCCAAACAGGGTCACATAACACCATAAAACCATGGTCTAGGGCTTAGCCCCAGCCCCCTTCCGCCCACATAGTAATATATTACAATTTAAATAAAATTAAATGCATATTGTTTAACAAGAGACATGTGGGGTGCATTGGTGTTAGTGCTCTCCTTAAGGTGCTTGGCTTGGTGGGTTGTCTTGGGTTCAAAACCCATGGACCCAAAAACATTTTGAACACTTGCCATTCGACCCTGACTGGGTCCCACATGTCAGCCCATGTCTGGGCCGCGTGGCACTTCTTCATTTGCCAACAAAGTGCCACATGTCAACCTCTGAGAGGATCTGCCATCCACATCTTCCCATTCAACTGTTTCCACATGTCAACCTCTGAGTGGATCTACCGCCCACATCTACCCAGTCAACTACTGCCACATGTCAACCTCTGAGTGGATCTGCCATCCACATCTGCCCAGTCAACTGCTACCACATGTCAACCTCTGAGTGGATCTTCCATCCACATCTACCCAGTCAACTGCTGCCACATGTCACACTACCATTGGTCCAAGTCTAAATCATGAGGTGTCATTGGTGATGGCATGTTGTTGTCATGATGATGTCAACATTGACGTTTTGCTAGTCCTTTGACTTTTTAGTTGTTTGAGAAAACAATCATAGTATGATAACTCTCGCATACAACGTCTGTTTGAGAAATTAAGTATACTGCCAGAATCAGCGTGACGAGCTGGTCGCAATGGAATTGGTTTCATCCAATTACGAGAACTTTGATTTTTGAGCATTTTCTGAGCCTGGGGAGCCTCCTGGATCATTCTTCCCCACTTTGGAAGCTTTTGGACCACCAAAATTCTGCTTTTACTCAGGTAAGAAGTGAGGGTATTGCCTCGCCACTTGTTATGTATCATCCATCCTCTCTGTCGGGATAATGATCACGTGACTAATAACAACCAACATGTAAAATGAGATAACATTGTTTATCAAAGTAATCATTTCATTTATCGCACAATAATCTACATTCTTTGTCTCACTTTGCAGCCATACACCATTGAACAACAAAAAAATAATCAATAATACTGAGTATGCAAATGAAAATGACAAAACATGCTTCCCCTTTTGAACAGGAACAATAATCAAATTATGCAGCCGACCCTGGTGACACTTCATGATTGCTAGAAACATACTGAACCATCTCATGTTTAGCATCACAAACTTCATGTTTTGTTACATACATAAGTGTTAAACTTTTGCTTGCATTTACCATTCTTTTTAATTGTCCTGTAGCTGCAAAAGACCTATCAGTTTTCATGCGATGAGCATGAACAATGTACTCCTTCCCATCTTTCTTGAAGCAATATTTATTATCCTCCCTATAGAATATGGCTTTTCTATCATAAAGGTATGGGCTTCCCAAGACAATCCCACATATGTCGAGTGGAACTATATCAAGCTCTACTTCATCGTTATTCTTAGAAGTGATTGCAACCTTAATTTTACATTGCTTGGTTACTTGCAAATTGTTATCACCACATATCCATCCCGATGGATATGATTTAGGATGTGACTTAGTTTCAAGTCCCAAGTTATTTACAACATCTTCACTGATTAGATTGGCTTGTGATCCACTGTCTACAAGAGTATAAACTTTAACATTATGTGTTCTAACCCTTATGTGGAAAAGTTCACTCCTTTTACACTCATCATTTACAATAACTGAATTAGAAGAGCTAGTACTTGCAATGGAATTTATACCTCGGATTCCCATAGCTACAACTTGTGTCTCATCACCAGAATCTAATCCAAAATCCACTTGAATTGTTGCAACTATGGTATTCCTCCTTCCATGGTTGGCATACTTCTTTAGCTTCAAGTCAGGATGTAAGGTCCAACAATGATCTTCATCATGGCCTAATTTCTTGCAATGCTTGCAAGTAGGCTTCTCCTTTCTTGTTGTGGTTGTCTTCTTGTCTTTCTATTTCCTTTTCCCTGCATCCTTTCTTTGCCAAGTATCTGTAGAAACACTATCACCAACATTCCCTATGCTTGATTCAATGTGAATGGCTTGTACACATACTTTATCAAAGTTAGAAGGATTCAACGTAAGAATAGTGTGCTTAAGATAAGAATGTAAACCACCGATATATTTTAGGAGTGTCTCTTGTGTATACAAAGGGATACCCAAATTTAATGCTTTCTTACTAAATGTTTGAGTATATTCTTGTACACATTGACCTTTTGATTGCCTTAAACATTGTCAATCCATCATTTCTTGTTGCATGTAAGATAAAGGGTAAAACTATTGTTTTAATGCAATAACGAAATCATTCCAGTAAGAGATTGTTTTACAATTTTCTTAAGATCATCTCTAGTTATAATTTCCCACCATATGAGAGTTGTGCCTCCCATTTTGAGACTTTCTAGTTGGATCTTAGTTTCGTCATCAAAAATCTTTTGTATCCTGCAATACACTTCTATTTGTCTGACCCAATTATCTATATTTTCTGCATCTAATTCACCATCATAAATGGGTAATTGAAAATTTACATGTAACTTTAATAACGACATATAAGAAGAATGATGAGTTTTTTTCTTATCCTTGGAGGAATGTACACTTTCTTCATTATTAGATGATGAGGATGAAGGAGAAGAAGGTTTTCAAGGTCCACCACCTCCAACTCCTCCTTCTACTCTTACTAGAGATTCACCTTCTTCAACTTTTGGATTCCTTCACTGACCTCTTTCATGGTAAATCTCCTCTACCATGGCTTTCATCAATTTAATGGCCTCGAAGAAATCATCTTCACATTTGAATGGATCTAATTTCCTTGGTGAAGACATTTCTTGCTTATGCGGTCGCCTTTGAATCTCTGTGTCAAGAGCCTCAAGTTGGCCTTCTCCTCGTTTGAGTTTTGCTCTCATGAGCATCCAATGCTTGCAATTCCTGTCAAACCTTCAAAACCAAATTCTTTGATACCATAAAATTGATCCAAAAATGAAGGTATTACTGATCAATTGCAAGTTAGTTTAATGTACTTTTTGCGAAATACATAAACTTGTTATCTTGTTTGCGAAATACATAAACTTGTTATCTTGTTTGCGAAATATCAAATGTGACTTTTACTTCATGCTTATTAATGAATAAAGAGATCAACCATTAATATCTATTATGCAAATGAAGAGAATAGAATAGAAAAACAGAAAGATAAATGGAGACAAGAGGTTGATAACGGAGTTCACCAATCGTTGGCTACATCTCCGGGCCTGCTTCCAAGTGGAGGACCTTTTTATTGCTCCTTAAAATGCTCAAAGTTCTCTTACAATGCTCTTTGATGTTACATTACATGCTTCATGTCTGCTGTGCAAGACCTCATTGCTCAGATTCATGCATGCACCATCAAAATCCTCTCAACAACATGAGAAAAGCGCCTCTCAAAACATGAGAAAAGGCCAAAATTTACAAACTGCTCCGTCAAAACCCTACATCAAAAAGTCTCCTACAAGCTTCAAAAAGCCTGGTTTATATATATTTTGAGACTCACATGAGGAATCCCAACTTCCCTCAAGATATGTCCTCTTTTTGGGATCAAATCCCCCTTCAAATACCCCAAAGTCCTCAAAAAATCCATTTTTTGGGCTAAATATCAGTCAGAATCAATTAAAAATTACATAAACAGGCTTAAAAACCCACTTTTAACTTTAGGATAAGGTTAAGCCCCCAAAGGATGGGTGCACGCCCCCAAATAGAGTCACATAACATGATAAAACCATGGGTTGGGGCTTAGCCCCAACCCCCTTCCACCCACATAGTAATATATTACAATTTAAATAAAATTAAATGCATATTATTTAACAAGAGACATGTGGGGCGCATTGGTGTTAGTGCTCTCCTTAAGGTGCTTAGCTTGGTGGGTAGTATTGGGTTCAAAACCCATGGACCTCCAAACATTTTTAACACTTTCCATTCGACCCTGACTGGGTGCCACGTGGAAGCCCATGTCTGGGCCACGTGGCATTTCTTAATTTGTCAGCAAAGTGACACATGTCAACCTCTAAGTGGATCTGCCATCCACATCTACCCGGTCAATTGCTGCCACATGTCAACCTCTGAGTGGATCTGCCATCCACATCTACCCAGTTAGCTGATGCCACATGTCACACTGACATTGGTCCAAGTTTGCATCATGAGGTGTCGTTGATGATGTCATGTTGTCCTTTGACTTTTTAGTTGTTTGAGAAAACAACAAGAGTATGATAACTCTCGCATACAATGTCTATTTGAGAAAGTAAATATATTGTCGGAATTAGCACAACGAGATGGTCACAATGGAATTGGTTTCATTCAATTCTGAGAGCTTTGATTTTTGAGCATTTTCTAAGCCTGGGGAGCCTCCTCAATCACCAGATCATGAGCCAGCTAACTAGTTTGTCTTTACAGGTCGAGGATATGAAGAAAGATAAGGGAAAATACAAAAGGGAATATATCTGGTGTGTAAGATGCATATCTGAAGTCCATGATAAGGAACACTATCCCTTATTTCATGAGTACTTGGCCTCAGGGGCGCCAAGCCCCTTGAAGCAAGTTAACCTACCCTGGTGCAATGTATGAAAAAATCGACATCGCCCAGGTGAGTGATACTACATGCAGAAGTATGTTTAGACACTTGCAAACTTGTATTGTACATTCTGTAAATCAGTGGGGCATGATGATCAAGATTGTAGAGCTTATGATCTCATGCATGAAAGGTCGAGAGACATATACAAGATTCAAGGCAAAGTACAACAAGAAGGAAACACTCCGCAGTACAACTCTCCGAGGAGAGGAAACTTCAATTCTCGTGATGGATACAAGGGACGAGGATGAGAAGGATGTATGGGCTGAGGCCAAGGACAAATAATTTGTTACAACTACGTGCAGCTAGGACATTTAGCAAGGGATTTTCAGAATCCTTGTACAACCTATAGTTATTGTAACTCCTTTGAGCATCTCATAGAGGAATGCCCTGTGTTGTTGTCTAAACTTCAGGAAAGATGAGGACCTCAACAGAACCCACAAGTACAACTGATATCTGTTGAACCTCACAGAGAAGACCCTAGAGTCATTGTTATCACTCAAGGAGGCGCTGCTATAGGAGAAGACAGAGTGGCCCCAGGAAAGATTGAAAATGACCACGGAGTCAGGAAATCTACAGAAAATACCTCAATGTTTGATGCTAAGAAAGAAAGACAGATATTCGAGGAGGCAAGAAAAGAGTTCAAAAGAGGTCAAGGATCTTCGTCAAAGAGACAACCAAAAATCAAATAATATGGAATGCCTCAGGCGTTTGATCCATCTGCATCGCCAACAGAAGGGAAAGAGGTAAGAAAACTCATGGAATTTTTGTGTACTTGTGTTAAGTTGATTCAAGATAAAGGCATTG
>JASDQU010356545.1:0-11880 GCA_032191745.1 Picea mariana | reverse complement strand
TATTTATACTAAAAAGAAGCATCTAGAGGAAGATCCTTCTAGAAGCGGAAGCTTCTATTAGGTCTTCTTACATCCGCCTTATTCTATTTTATTGAAAGGTCTTATTAATATTGACCTTTATTACATCCGAATACATTGATCTACCTATGTGCGGGTTAGGACCTTAACACAAGGAAACAAAGGAGGATTCAGAGGAGGAGGACTCTAAAGAAGCATAGGACCAGTAACCTTCCACAATTTCTAACAACCTAGACACTATGCAAGGGATTGTCCATAGCCACCAACAACATGCATATACTGTTGTGTTGCAAATCATACTACAGAATAATTTCTTATACTTTTGATAAAGATATAGGACAAATGAATCAAAGTAGCCGAAATATCCAATGGATTGTCGTGGAAACTAGAAATGATGGAAAAAATATTAATGTAGTTACTCGAGGTGGAACCAAAACAGGAGCAGACGTGGTAAATCATAATTATAACCAACATCATTGGGTTAGAAAAAATGCAACACCTCAACAACATTTTGATGCGTACAAGGAAAAAGAGACATTCAAGCAGGCCAGACAAGAAATTTTGTAGGAGAGTATTGCTTCTACTTCAAATGAACAACCAAGATATGATGGACTAGTATATGATATGCCTCATCCATATGATCATACCAACAGAGACCATCCTTCATAACATGTAAGTAATCTAAGAAGATTTTTGGCATCTTTCTTGAAGTTATTGAATGATCGAACATCTATAAAAGTATTACAAAGTATGTTAGAAAAATGCAATCTTGAAGAAGAGATGAAACTAGAACAAAAGACAGTAAATCATGTCCATARGAAAACAAGAACAAATAGAGAGTTTAGACTAAATGAAAATATTGGAGAGTTTGGCATGGGTGACATCATATTAGATTTGGGATCTGAGGTAAATTTTCTTCGTAAGAAAACATGGGAATGCATGGGGGAACCTACACTGGGTTATTCACCTATTTAGTTGAAACTAGCAAACCAACATAGGGTAATACCAATTGGTCGATTGTAAGGCATACCAGTGGTTTTATATGGTGTGCGCACTATGGAAAATTTTGAGGTAATTGATATTGTGGAAAATAATACACCTTATCCAACACTGTTGGGACTGGATTGGGCATTTGAMAATCAATCCATCATAAACTTGAAGACTTGTTGATGGGCATATGTGACACACYATCAACTGGAAGGATAGATCYGGACYGGGGTTKTCTAATTAACCCAAGTCKTTTGGTGTGATCTATCYTGACRGGTTTAATGGCTTCGTTAGCCAACTAAATTCCTAAAAAATGAAAGAAAATAAACTACCCTAAAGCTATAACTATGATACTATGTACACGAATCTAATTATTTATAAATGCTAAACAGAAACATAAATATGAACATGTGATTATGAACAGGATATTTACAATTTGCAAGTTTTTGTGGATGTCTTGTGAAATCAATGTTTTTGTAATTGTTTACGAAGTAGATAAAGAAAGCACATATTTTTTTATATTTTATTTTTAATAATTTAAAATCTAAGAACTCAAAAGATACTAATAAAACATAATCTGAAACAAGAACAAAATAATAGTCACAACCAATTTAAACTGTCTTATTTCACTAATGAATAAAATAACAGAAACTGAATGCGAATAAAACTAACCTGAGATTAGTCTCATACTGTATCTATGTCCTTGTATAGTTCAAACTTCCAGCTATCTTTCCTGAGAGAGAAATATGTAACAGGCTTGTGCTAGCATCTCCAGAATAAACTCAAGGTGTTTTGGGGAGCAAGAATATAAAAAACAAGGTGATAAACATATAGATCCAGTGACCTTGTAATGATGAATGTTTACATTAAAAGAAATTTTAATGTGAAACATTCATATGATACATCAACTTAACATTAAGCATAAATCGATGATATTAAAGTGAAATAATGATCACAGATATAATATATGAAACGTCAAGTTATAGACAAAATTTAAAGCATTGAATAAAATGAAACATTATATGCTAATGAGACTAAAGTTGTATAACATATTAATATTCCATAATATAAGAGGCAAAACATAAATGGAACAGTGTCACGTTGGTATAAAGCCAAAATGTGAACAACTTGTCCATATAGTCTTGGGAATTACATGTCCATAATGGGTTCCAAAAAAGATCCCTTCACTAACAAAAGTGAACAATATTTAAAGTAATCCAGGATCCAAATACTCATATCTCATAGGATAGAGTTGAATCTCCCAAAATCAAGTAATATTACAAAAATAGTGGATTGGAAACCACTCATAACAGAGTTGGTTTATTCAAAATTAAATCAATTTTTTTATAAAACATAAAGAAGGATAAACTAGTAATCATTTAGGCATATAATTGAAAATATTTCCTGCAAGTAATCAGCTGCAGAATCTCCCATTTCCAGAGAATAGAAAAACCAATTTTATTTATTAGAAAAACAATTGCTAATCACTAATTATTATTATTAAAAGGACTGGCTATAGAATCAAAGATTCTATATCCAGTCTTTATTTTAGTAAATGAAATCACAATTCAAATCTAACTATTTCGACATAGATAACAAAATCAAACGAAATCACAACAAAACATTTTACCATTAAAAATTTGCCAAAGAGGGATCAGACAGTTCAGAGTTTATAATTTCCTTGACTCTAGTCATATTCTTAATGACTATAATTTCCAGATCTCTTGATATGTTTTGTTTCCCTCTCTACATGTGCCTTGAGATCAAGGTTTTCTTGCTTCAATAGATCATTCTGAGCAGTCAAAGTTTTAATTCGGGCCTGTAAGAGAGGAATGTCGGTATAGTAACACTCAACCCAATCGAGATAGCCATCATAGTGTACAGGGGAGATGGAAGATCGACAAGGGACACAATCAACCAAGGGTTATTCAGTCTTACCTATTGTTTTCTCCAGATCTTTCCTAATACCCTAGAATCCTTCTTTACCCTTAAGGCATGGTGGTAAATTTGTCATGAAATCATATGGTTCAGTATGAATGATAACCTCCCTCTTGGAATCCTGAATTTATGGATCTTCCCGAGCTAGAAAATCCTTTATCTCGTGATCTGAACCCTCATCTATCTCGATTGGATTGATCGATCTCAGATGAGTATCCTTTCAGTTCCTTAGTTTTCTAGAGATTAGCTAACCATCCTTCTTGTTCTTGAAACCCAAATTTGTGTGTTGTTGTTTTGTTCCTTTACAGAGTTTCTTGGCATCAGAATTAACATTAATGTTCAAACTAGCATCATTCATAGGGACAAGAGGATCATTTCCCTTCAATTCATTAGTCACTTTCTCTAGAAATCTTGCAGGTGAAAACCTACACAGTGATCCTTTATCTAGAGGGGTTTTATCAGTAAACGCTGGTCCATTAATTGAATTACCGAAATGGTTTTCAACCACTAGCGTTTTTGAGTTAGGGTTTGTTGTTAAAAGAGGGTTTGTTGTAGGATCCACCTGGGTGAAGCCATTCCTCATCAAAAAGGTCTCCCAACTGTCATCTATGGTCAACAGATGATACATCAACAAGATCTTAACTAATCCATGGTGAAAAAGGCTCGAATCGACACCTTGTCGCTTGTAACATTTGGACATCTTATAAGGACTCATTAATAATTAAAAGGACATATCTAAATCGAAACCTATGAAATTCATGAGAAAACGGATATGGTAGAGAAAGACTAGTCTGTATCGACCTTCACATGTTACAAATTGCTTGAGAATTAACAGTAGACTATGCCATCTAGGTTTTAACAGAGCGATAGGAATACCTTTTATGCAGTAAGTGGTTTTATAGGAGGTCATAAACAAAATCCATGGGACTTCTTCTATCCTAGTGTTTTTAAACCACCTCTCGCTCTTTGATGGAAGCCCTACTTCTTTGCTCATGAAATCCTCTGTCAATTCTAACTATATGTCTCCAATCTTGGCTCTGAAACCATCAAAGGTTTGTGCAAAATATTTTGCCACCTGAAGATTATAACCCTCAATTTTTTTGAGGAATATATCCCAGCCATTATCCTTTAGGTCCTCAATAGAATCATCATGGGATAGTAAGGCTTGGCATCCATTTGGCTCTATGCGACCGAGTGCCATGAACACAGTAACAAGGATGCAACAAAGGTCACTCAGAATAGTTTCAGGTTCCAATCATGCGAGCAATAGAAATAAGTCTAAACGGAGAGTGGAAACATGAAAATAATAGAGCCTATGGGTTATCATAATTTGGATAGTGAGAATGAAAACTAGAGGATCCATTGTATTCCTTACCATCTCTTGCGATGAGTGCCAAAAACTACAGAGTACAAAACCCTATGCAGATAATGAATATCTTCATTAATGTTTTGATCCAACAAGGTAAGGTGAAATCACAAGTACAACAGGTCTATACTCATTGGTATGAATGTTGATACGACCATTGAAATCATGAGAAGAATATCAAAAATTTACCAAGGCTCTTCATGTATCAAAACAATTCGACAATGAACTATCAAATCATAACAACCATATTAAAACAAAAAAATCGATAATGGATTAATCAACCATTACATAAGATTTGAATTTCAATTACATATGGATGGATTTTTAAAAGATATTTCTAAGGCACAAAATTATTGAACCAAGCCAAGTTTTATGTTTAATTCATGCTTACAATCATGAATTAAAAATAAAATAAATGAAAATGCAAACAATAAAAATGTAATAAGGAAAGATTTTAATCCAGCAATCATTTTGAAACTCTCAAAAATGTTTACAAGTTTGAGGTGATGGCAGCTACAAAAAAGTGTAATCTCTTTCGAAAGTGTTAAATATCAAAAATTATGTGTGGTTGCCAACAATGGCGACGTACTGGCCGAAGCAGTTATCTCTGCATCACCAGAAAATTCATGTTAGGGTGAATCAGAAAGAATGATTTTTTAAGAAACAATTGACAACAGGTCAAGCATCCTCATCAAAACTCAGAAAATAATGTAGTCTAGCATCAGATGTGTTTTTGTCAAAAATGCAATCTGGTATCAAATCTAGATTATGATCGAAACAATGTTTAGGCAACCGACTCTGATATTGTTGACAGGGCCACTGCTGTCAGCGGACATCCATAGCCTCGGCAGGGAATTCATTTAAGCCACTCTAATACCTCTATCGTGTCCAATATTTGTCCATCCATGATAAATAACATCTCTACTTTTGATCAATTCCAAATATACATACCTGAAAATTTTCTTAAACCCGACATTGCTTCGCTGCCAGCAGGCCTGTTCAATACCCTGATGAAGTTGCCTTGGAATCATGCATGCATTTACCCACTACCAGCAAACCTGTTCAGTACCCCGGCGGGTTTACAGACACTTCCCACACCTTGTAGTGTTTTCAACTCTCTATAATTTGTTTACAAATTTACATAAACTTTATGATATTCAAGAGAGCGGGGTGATGCTGAAAATCTCAGATTTTGAAAACAAAACTTGATCTTGTACAACTTATTTTCTCATTTGACGACCTTCATCGTGATTTGAACACTTAGATTTATGTTAAGAAACCATCTCGAGGACAGGAAGGTATAATTTATTTGTTTTCCTTAAAACAAGGACAACATTAAGAATTTTATTAATGATAATCGTGTCTTCTCGAAATTTTAAAGTGAAACCAGGAACACTGTTTTGAACAGAAGTTTACTTATGTTGATCTGAGTTTTAGCATCTACAACACTGGTGCTTTAAGGAGTCGGCAACTGCTGCTCATGAATAAAAATTCTAATTTCCCCTTCCACAAACGAAATGGTGACTCAGACATGATTATTTGGAAAAGAAATCAAAATCAGGGAAAATGAAAAGAACCAAAATTCAAAACAGAAAAGAAAATTAAAAATATGTACAAAAGGGTGGATCTGAAATCATTAGGTGAAATACCTTTTGAGAGCCTGTCCATTCACTGGGAAAGTGTCTGGATATCCCTCTATATTATGCAAACGGAAAGAACTGGGACCCAATTTTTCAGAAATTACAAATGGTCCTAGCCACAGATTCTAGAACTTAGTATGTTCCCCCTTTCCCTCGTGAGCTTTGTCCCACTTGAGAACCAGGTCTCCAACATCGAAATTCCTGTCTGAAGAATAATTTGAATCAAACCATCTTTTTACAATTTGTTGATGTTGATCCAGTTTCTACTTTGCTTGTGTTCTCACTTCCTCCAGTTTTAATAAGGTATTTATTCAATTTTATAGAGGAGGGAACTCCTCTTCTTGAACTTTTTGTGACAGTTGTAGTGAGGGAAGTAAAACATGAGGAGGGATAATTTTTTCTCTTCTGTAGATGAAGAAGTAAGGGGAATTACCAATGGAGGCTTTTGGGGTTACCCTATCAGCCCAAAATGCATTATATAGTGCATTATGCTAGTTCTTGTGATTTTTTTAAACTATCCTTTTAATAACCTTGATTAAGTTTTTGTTTTTTGATTCTGCTAATCCATTTCCCTGAGGGTAGTAACTTACAAAATACTTCAGTTTAATCCCTTTTTCCAAATAAAAAATGTTCATATCAAGGGATGAAAAGTATGAGGCTTTATCAAAGACCAGACATTCGAGAATGTTGAATCGAGCAATGATATGAGAGTTAAGGAAAGATATTACTTGATTTGTGTTCACCACTTTCAATGATACAACCTCGGACCATCTAGTAAAATAATCCATTTTTGTAAGGATATACTTTTGCTACTGTGAAGAAGAAGGATTAATTGGTCCTATGATGTCAAGACCCCATTGTTGAAAAGGGGAATCTACAGTAACATGCTGCAAAGGGAATGCTTCCTTTTTCACTCATCCTGCAGCCTTTTGGCAGATTATGCATTTACGACACAATGCATGGGTGTCTTTAAATAAAGTAGGCCAATAATACCAGGCTCTTAGCACTTTGTGAGTAGTGGCATATTCACCGAAGTGACCACCGGCTTCACCTGCATGAAGTTCAAATAACACTCTTTCTGACTCCTCCTTTTCTAAACAACGCAGAAAAACACCATCAAAGTTCTTTCGAAATAATACATCATTTATTAACTGGAAAGATGTAGATTTTAGCCTGAGTTCTCTTCTATTTTTAGGATCAATATTGTGAGGAGTAGATCCATGTGTCAAATAAAATTTAATGTTCTCAAACCAAGAATTGGCAGTAACTTGTGCACAACTGATTTGTTTTTCGTTATGTTGATTTACCGTTAAGGTGTTGATTTGACTTTCATGTTCTTCAACTGAATCAACCACTATTTTACATAGGTCTTGACCTTTAACAATATGTGTAGGGGTTATTTCGATGTCATATTCCTGTAATGATGTCATCAAATTTTCCCTTTTCTCACCCAGTTCTTTTTGTACTAACAGGTTTCTTACAGCTGGGTAAGGAACAATAACCTTGGTTATGGATTTCAGTAGGTATGACTGGAAGTGTTTCACTGCTTTAAAAACAGCATATGCATGTTGATCTACTGTTGGGAAGTTAATCTCTGCTCCTTTGAAATCTGATCTCATGAAGCCAATGGGTATCTCATTGCTTTCAATGTTTTTCTGTGTTAACAAAGAAGCATAATATCGGTCAGATGCAAAAGAATAAAGAGTGAAATCCTGAGAAAAATTGAGACTCATCAAGGAAGGGGCTTCTATTATCACTTTTCTAATTGAATCAAAATACTGACTTTATTGTGGTCTCCAATGGTATAAAACATCATTTTCTATTAAATTATGTAAGGGTATTACCATTTCCGAGAAACTTGGGACAAATCTTCTGACGAAATTAATCTTACCCAAAAAGGACTACATGGCTTTTTTGGAAGGAGGGGGGAGTTTAGAAATAGCTTGGGTTATTTCAGGGTCAATAATCATTCTGTCTTTAGACACTAAAAACCCAAGCACTTTACCTTTCTCCACTGCAAAGACCAATTTCTTAGGGTTAAGAGATATGTCGAACTTGCGGCATTGTTCCAGGACAACCCTTAGGTGAGACAAGTGATCTTTCTTGTTTTTAGAGAAGACAGTGACATCATCCAAATAGACCACGACTGATTGGTTAATGAGGCCACGGAATGAAATATCCATTTCTCTATGAAAAGTGGCACCAACATTTATCATCCCAAAAGGCATTTTTTTGTAGGCATAAGTGCCCCATGGGGTGTGAAAGGTGGTTTTAAGTTATTCTGAAGGAGACATAAGGACTTGGTTGTATCCCAAAAAACCATCTAGCAAAGATAGTCTTTCGGAACATAACACCTGCTATAGAATTTGTTCCATTGGAGGAACAGGGTAGTTGTCTTTATCAGATGCTCAGTTCAGGTTCTGAAAATTGACACAGAGTCAAATTTCACCACTTTTCTTCCTTACAGGTACTATATTAGACACCCATTGCATGTGCCTTATTGGAAATTATCTTTGCAGTTAGAAATTTATTCAGTTCCTTTTTAACAGTGGGTTCCAATTTAGGGTGCATCTTCCTCAATTTCTATTGAAAAGGTTGTGTCTGGGGTTTCATGGGGATGACATGTTGTATGATATTGGGGTCAAATGTTTTCAAGTCATCATACATCCAGGAAAAAATGTCTTTAAATTATTTGAACAATTTTATAAAATCATATCGTTCTTGCTCGGAACATCCTGTTTCCAGATTAATATTTTAAGGATTGTCCTTTGTTCTTAAATTAACTGTTTCATAAATCAAAGAAGAATTGTTCGTTTTACAATTAACTATCCCTCTAAATTTATCATGCAAGTCATAAAATTTCTCTAGTCTTACAACAGATCTGGGGGTAGATTTTACTAGATCAGATGTCGATTCAAGAGATCTAGGATCTGATATTACCGTGAAGTTTCATATGTTTTCATCGTGAGTGTCGTCATCAATGACTGCACCTTGGAAGGTATCTTCCATATGTAGGAAGTTGATAATCTATTGGTCATCATCGAATACTCTCCAATTTGTGATGTTATCCAAGATCGACAGCCTGAACAACAATTCAATTGAAAATGAATTAGGGGAAAGACCTTCAGCGGGCAATAGTTTAGAAGCAACATTGGCCAATAAATCAGCTTCTGAATTACTTAATCTGGGAATGGATTTTATGTTAAATGCTGAAAATGTTTGCATGAAACTCCATACCTCAGTTTAGTAGCTTTTCAGATGTGGTGATAAGAAATGTATGGAATTTCTTACCTACCTAACCACAATTTTTTAATCACCAAATACCCTAAACTTCCGCACATCCATATACAAATCCTTCCTAAGTCCTTGTATAAGTGCTTCGTACTCGGCGGTGTTATTAGTGCACTCAAACTCTAGCCGACAATAAATACAAGTATTATTACCTACAAGATCGATGAGTACACAACCAATGTCTGATCCTTCTTTGGATTTGGATCCATCAAAGTACAATGACTAGATTTGGGCTTCGTCAGCAGTACTTGGCATACTTAGCAAAGCTGATGTCTGAGTATAGGTCATAACTTCTAATTGCTGCCCAGGATTAGTAATAGGAGAAATTTTGGTCATGAAATTACCAAAGAAGGTATTCATTCCCTGCATTTCAGATGAATTAGCAGATGCAGTGAAAGGTTCATTTGCATCATTTAGATCTGTCACGGTATGATTAAGATAACACTCTTTTTTTATCCTGATTTTGTTGGGCTATCCATTTTCAGGAAGCCACAAATGAGACCAATCTGTGGTGAAGTAACCATGTAGATTTTCTGACCAGTCCCTGCTTAAAAACAAACCGTAAAATTCAGGGATATCAACAATGATAATGTCAATTATCTTATCAACCTTAGGATTGGACGATAATCTAACCAGAACATTCTTAAGTTCACCAATTACCTTAACGTTTGTCCGATCTAGCTGAATGATCTTGAGATTAGAAGGTTTAACTTCTGCATTAATTTTTTGAAAAACAGATAGAGCCATCACGTTTGACAATGCACCAGAATTGACCATGCAATTATATACATGCCTATTAAAAATTTCAAAGGTTAAGAAAAAAGGCGGGACATTTTTCCGAGTGTTAACAACAGAATTTTGTTGGTTTTTAGTTGTTGTCCCTAAAACAACTTTATCTACATTTGCTACAGTTTTTCCTGCTAAATCCCTTTTATCTGGAATTTCAGATGTCATTTTAGTTGGGAATTTTTTGGCTATATTTGAGTTGATTTCTGCTGATTTCTTGTTGCTAGAATTATTGTTTTTACTGTTTTCAGCAATACTTTGAATCATTTTCTGCAAAATAAGGGGAAATTTCAGCAACTCAAAAACAGAAATATTGGCTCTCATTTTTTTTAGATCTTCAATCAAATCATATTCTAAAACTAGGGTTGCTAATCTTTGTTTATTTCCAGCTTGCTTTGATTGTTTTGGAAACACATTTTTATTCACTTCAAAAGGGGGTTTGTTTTGTGTTTTGCTTCATGTGTTGTAGGGGTGAACAATTTCCAAATTTCTTAGAAGATGTTGTCCGAGAAGTGACTAAAGACATTGGGAGATGATTCCTCTTCTTCTGGTACTTCTTCCTCAACTACGTCTTCGAAACTTTCAGGAGGGGTAGAAGAACAATTATCATGTGCTTCTAAGATAGTTTGCAAAGCGTACTGTAAAATTTTGAAATTAAGACCTTCTGTGGTCAGGTTTGGTCGGTTGGGAGGAAAACGTTTTCTGAAAGGAGGTTTAAAAATTCCTTTGCTTGTTGATGCCTCCTCGGCTAATCTCTTCATGTCAATGACTTGATTGGACAATTTTTGGAAAGATTTCTGCAAGCTTTCTAAGTCTGAAGTTTCCGATTGATTTTTAAGTTGGGGTGGTCAAGCGAGAATTTATACTTTCTTTTTAGAAGCTGAAGTTGTTTCAACTTCACTGCTAAGATTATCTTTTAAGCTTAATATATATTTTTCAATTTGTCTTGCCTCCTCAAAGGCTTCTAAAAATGTGTTCTTTTTAGCCCTTTTGACTCATATGGATATATTATTGTGGAAGGCTTTAGTATAATATGCAACAATTAGACTTTTTGCAGGCATTGAATCTGCAGGGATTTTATTCTTCAAAGTGAGAAATTTGTGGTTAAAGTCTTTCACTTTTTCCTTAGGATTCATTTTTAGACTGGAGAGTTCCATAACCAAGACTTCAGGAGATTTATCATCTCCAAATTTTTCCAAGAAACAAGTTTCAAACTTGTCCAAGAGACAATGGTCTGGGGCTGTTGGGAAAAATACCATGTGGAGGAATTTCCCTCAAAAGTATAAGGGAATAATATGCATACTACATCCTCGTGTTCAACACTTTGGAGTTTAATGGCCAACATAAATTTTTTGATGTGATCCTCAGCTGATTGTTTAGAATTTGGATCAAATTTACGCAATCATTTCTTCGGGTGTTTAGGTAATGGGTGTTGAAGTCTGAGTACAGCCACGACATCTTGATCAAGCCAAGGCCTAGCAAGGTTGTTTTTATTTTCCATGGGAGTTGGTGGTGTCAAAGGATGAGATGGTTCTGATGAAGAACTACCTTCGTCTGAAGAATCTCCTCCAGAAGAGGATGGAGATGAACCAAGTGGGGAAGGTGGGATACCAAATCCTCCAATTCCAAGGGTAGGTGTTTCAATAATATTGGTAGTATTATCACCTAAAGGGTTTTGGAGTAGACCAGTGCCTTGAAGTTGTTCTCGGATATCCGACAAATCTAGGGGTTGATTAAGTGGCCTACCAGGTTGTCTGATATGGGCTAACTGTACAGCTATCTGGACGGATGCATTCATGGAGGCATCACGGGAGGCAATAGTAGCACTGAGTTGTTGCACTTCTTGTTGGGTCT
>JASDQU010356541.1:0-11367 GCA_032191745.1 Picea mariana | reverse complement strand
TTGCGGAATTTTAAAAGCCCTAGGAGACTAGCATGTGGACATTGTGGTCCGTTACTATCCTTTAGCTCCCTATGTGTGAGTTAATCTAGAAAAAAGCATGAAACTGTCCTAGATTGAACATGTGGGCATGTGTGGGCCCGTTACAAGCTTTTAAACTCTCCTAGTTTTTTTATCTAAGAAAGAAGAAATTCAAACACTATTCTAGCTTTGTTGACATGTGGGCATGTATGGGCCCGTTACAAGAATGTGTTTGAAAAATGAAACTAAGAGGGGTCTCGAAAGAGTCGTTGTCCTCTCCTAAAAGTTTTGAAATTTTTTGTTTAAAGGGAGATGAGATCGTTTTCGCAATCTTTTTCTGATTCTCAAGGTCGCTTGAGGGCGCGAGAGAAGATCATACTCGAGATTGTTACTTGCAACTTCTAGTCTCGAATGTGATTTTAGATGTGATTACAATTTGATTTTCAACTTAGATTATAAATCAAAACAAGCCATCCACGTGGCGAAAAGCAAATAAGGGAAAAATGATTTTTATCCACCTAAGTGCCTATGTTTGTTTGACTATCCCCTTTATAAGTTGAGGGGTCTAAGTGGTGCAGTATTTAGAGCATGCATACATCATTGTTGAGAAGGAAACTGACTTTTCCCACATCAAAACCTTACAATGAAAAATTTTAGTCCAATGCGCAGCTGTCACTGTAGACAGAGGCGCGTGCGCACAGAAAAGAGAGGTTAATTCCAGCGCATGCGCACGCCTGTGTGGCGGAATACCCGCGCGCTTGTGATAAATTACCAATTCTCTCGATTCTGCTGTGAATCAACCGGTTAATAGGTCGGTGAAAGCCGGTTTGAGTCCCTGCAAGTTAAAAACAACAAAAGGAAAGTGAATTAAACCCAATTGAGGGAGGATTTGATACCTAAACTCCCCAGCATAGTCGCCAGTCTGTTCGCATTCAAATGGTCACCAGGTGAGAAAAATGGAGAGCGCTCTGCATACCATGTTGGGTTCATCAGGAAAGAACATCTGTGGCAGCATAGGGTTAACAAAAAACAAAACTAAATACAATCTAACTATCAACTGAAAGCATATAACACTGCGAAAATAAACAAAAACATCAAACATAAGACACAGGGGTCATCAATGGTTTCAGGCTTGGTATATTAATGAAATCAGAGCACACGCTGAAGAAAGAGACCAGGGTTCCTTCTCCCTCCAGCGGAAGGCTCTTCGGGGCCCTCAACACAATGCTTTCCTTACAAATGAAATGAACTGCAAACAACAGTGAAAGAACTTTGGGTAATGCAGCTGATGGATTTGTTTGTCAAAGGAGGAGCCTTGAACCATCTGAACAACATAACGGTGCTTCGAATTCTCTGCTGAAACAACGTACCCTCATGGCATTTTATAGAAATTTTACAGGCGGTCACGTAACCTTCTCCAAATGTGAATAGGGGCACATTAGGGTTTATTTAGGTCATTAATCCGCCGATTTTGCAGAGCCGGATTTGATTTGAGAGTCAAATCATCTTGGGGGCTGGTCTGTAGTCGGTCAGGAGGCCGACTTATGCAATTAATGTGCCGTATTAGCATATGCGCGGGTTTTTGTGTTGACAATCGCACGTCGGGCGCGCATGCGCTAGTAACACGTTTTTGTCCCACGCATGTGCGCGCGCATCAAGCTGTTGTAAAGCGCCCTTCAATTTTTGGTTACTTTGTATAGTTTTTTGCCCTTCTAGAGTGCTGTGAAATTAATTCAGTGCCATGAGTGGCTTCATTGCTGTTTTGATGATGTGGAGTTCTTGTCACCATGTGCAGATGAGATTTCAGTGATAACAATAGGTTTGCATATGCTTCACTTTTGGTGAAGCCCAATCTAGTGAAATAGTTGTCTATTCGAGTGTACAAAGCACGGGGTGCTTGCTTCATCCCATACAATGCTCTCTTTAGTCTGCACACATGCGACTCTCTATCAAAGGTCTCAAAAACTTATGGTTGTTCAATGTACACTTCTTCCTCAATGATCATGTTGAGGAATGCAGTTTTAACATCCATTTGATGGATGCACCATTCCATCTGCATTGAGAGTGCAAGGATAGATCTTATGGAAGAGTACCTTACGACAGGTGCAAAGGTCTCATCATAATCTATCCCCTCATTCTGTGAGAATCCTCGGGAAACAAATTTGGCCTTGTATTTCTCCACACTCCCATCAACAACTTGCTTTACCTTGTAGATCCATCTCGAACCTACCACTGATTTGTCGATCAGTCTTGGGACAATTTCCCATGCACTGTTTTTGAAAATGGATTCATACTCCTCTACCATAACATCAACCTAAGTGGGTTCCTACACTACTTCCTAAAAGGAAGATGGTTCAGTCACAATACATTTTCTCATGAGAGCCATGTATCCAACAAATCGATCAGGAGACTATATCTGTCTGCGCTGTGAAGTAGGGGCTCCTACATTCTGTGCAGCATCTAGTCTCAATCTGTTAGCTTTCGTGGTGAGATTTCTGCCATTTCTGATGGATGACTCTTCTTGAGTGGTTTCCTCCACTTCATGAAACTCCTCATGTGGTTGATCCACATCTTGAGACTCATCTTTGGGAACCAACAGTTCGTCTTCTGCATGCAAGTCTAGCTCCCTCTGAAGTGACAACCGCATGGCTTTCCCCTCATCGAATTTTATATTCCATCGCATAAGAATCATCTTACTGTTCGAAAAATACACATGATAATTATGTGGTGTTTCTTTGTACCCCACAAATATCCCAAGTTTAGTAGTTTGTTCCAGCTTCTTCCTGGAATCCTTGGTCACATGCACATAAACAGATGCGCCAAAAATTTTAAAATGAGAAACATCATGTTTCTTACCAGTAAAATCTTCTTCAGGTGTACTCATTCCAAGTACTCTATGAGGACAATGGTTCTACACATAAACTATAGTATTGCATGCTTCTGCCCACAAATGCATTGGTAGGCCCTGATCATGCAACATCGCTCGTGGTGCACCCACGATCGTTCTGTTCTTTCTCTTTGCAACCCCATTTTGTTGTGGGTTATGAGGTGTTATGAGTTCTCTTCGAATTCCTTCTAAGCTGCAGAAGTATTTTAATTTGTTAGAGATGTAATCTCCACCATTATCGCTCCTTAGAGCCTTCACTTGCTTCCTCGACTCTTTCTCCACCAATGCTTTAAACTCACAAAACTTTGAGAATGTTTGATCCTTCTTCTGCATGAAGAATATCCAGCATTTATGAGAAAACTCATCAACAAAAATAACATAATACCTATGTTTTGTTGTTGAAGCAACCGAGAATGGTCCACACACGTCCGTGTGAATTCTCTCTAGGATCACCGAAGCACGGTTCTCCTTTTCATGAAAGGTGGACTTTACATACTTCCCCAGGGTGCACCCCTTGCACTGATCTAGATGAGCAAGCGTTCCCATTGGAAGTCCAATATATATTTGTTTCATGATATTCAAGGCTCCATGATGAATATGGCCCAATATCCTATGCCATAATTCACCCTCACCCCGAATCACCACTTTTTTTTCCTTGCCTATCATGGCACCACATCCATCTACCTCCAGCATGTAGATATTCTTAACTAAAATCCCTATCTTCTTGACTTGAACCATTGCTTTATGTCGCAGGTAGGGTTTACCACTGCTAAAAACAACATCATAGCCTTTGTCCTCCAACATTGTGACTGAGACCAAGTTTTTCTTCAGACCTGGAACATGCATAACATTTTTTAATTTAAATGGTTTACCTGACTCCCTCTGAAAGGTAATGGTACCAATACCAGTTGCACTGTATTGTCCATCGTCCCCCATCTCTATATGCATTCTGAGATCTTTCTCCTCCAAGTCAATGAAAGACTCTTTATCTCCCTTCATATGGAAGGAAGCGCCACTATCCAAACACCACATCGATCCCGATGCACTTGAAGCAATGCATGCAATCAAAGTGAAGTTAAGTTTAAATTGTGAGACAAGAGCCTCACCAGTTGCATATCCAACAACTATATTGTTCTTCTTCTTCTGTGGACAGCTAGTAGTGAGATGCCCATGTTCGTGACAGTGAAAACGCTTCACTTTGGACAAATCCAACTTCTTGACTTTAGAATCAGATTTTGGATGGAATTTCTTGCCTTTCCCTTTCCTTGCCTTGGCAGTCAAAGCACAATCCTCTTCATCATCACGCTTTGATGAATATCTATCTCTGGTGTTCCGCTAGAACTCCTCTTTCAATAGATCCGACCATAGTCGTTCCCAATACGACAATTTTTCCCTTCCATTGACAAAGTCTTGATAACTGTGCCAGCTCTTGGGAAGTCCTAGGAGAGCCGAGCTCACCAAATCATCAACAACGACTTCTATTCCCACACTTCCAAGATCATCTCGACATTGGACAAACTTCATGAGATATTTTGGAATGGTGTTTCCCTTTTCCATCTTGATCTTCCTGAGTTTATCTTTGAGTGCCAATTTCCTATGGTCGCTGCTATTTTGGAACAGATCCGTCAAAACCTTCCACATTGAATGTGGTGTGGTTTTCCCTTGGAGATTTGAGATAAGGTGGTCTCGTACTCCCTCCAACAAAATCATCCTCGCCTTTGCCACTTTATTTTTCCATGCATCAAGATTTGCAGTGTCTGTCGCATCTGCCTTAGGAACATCTTTGTCAATGTAATCCTTCAAGCCATTGTCTTCGAGTACTGCCTCCATCCTATCCTTCCAAGAAATGTAGTTCGAGCATCCCTCGAGTGCATACTCCAACATCAAGCCAATGAAAGACATTTCGATCTTGAATCAACTGTCGCACCAATAAAATCTTGCAAATTCGAATGTTATCCAACCACCAAAACTCAACTGCTGCAATCCCTCTTCCCTGGGAGGTTTGCACCCCACCTGAGAGTAAATTGAGGGAAGTTCGCACCCTACCTATGTATAGCCTGCGAACCTTCCTAGGAAGTTCACACCCTCCTTGTGTATAGCCTGCGAACTTGACTAGAATGTTCGCACTGTACTTCACTGTAGGGTGACGAGAGTTCGCACTTCTCCCTTAAGCAACCTGCCAGAATCACCTTGAAGTTCTCACCTCTCCTTTGTCTAGGGTGTGAGAATTTCTTCTTTGAGAACTGAGCGTAGTCTGCAGTACTAAAGTTCATACCCTGCTAGAGATGGGACCTGCGAGAATGAAACAATGTTCGCACCTCACTTCCGTAGCTCCGTGGCCTCCGTGGATCTGATACCATGTAGAAATTTCAATACAAATTAAGTATTTCCAACGATTCTCCTAATATAACAATTATATGCCACTGTTAAATACAGAATCGCTTCTACTATTATTCTTGTGGAAAATTAAACCACGATCACAACCACAATCACAAAGTGAAATATCAAGAAAACATGAAACATAAGTTTTTCCGGGAAAGCGTAAAGCTAAAAACCCACTATCATATATTATGTATATCATGAATCATGAAACAGTCTCATACAAAACTCTAATCCAAGAGCTCTCAGTATAATACAATCGTCTCACACTGTAATACACAAATCAACAAATACATGTGCCAATTCCTGTGTCTAGACAACTTGCCTCCTCTGCACAAATCTCTGCAATTCGAATTCTTAGAATTGATCATTAACGAATTTCCTAGTTTGCACATGCTCATAAGCATATCCACTGCATGTGTGATCAAATCACAACTGATAGCCAAACTGTCCCTTTAAACCGTTATCTCAACTAGGTCTCCACTGGATCTGACATGCATGTAGTTAACTGTGGTGAATCTTCAGTTGCATGTGAGTTCATTGATTAACTGAACTCTCACTAGTGCATGTTTAGTTACAACTAGTACAACTGATCTTAACTCACTTAACTACACTTATAATTCTGTTAGAAATCCAACTCACTCAGTTATGAATGAAATAATAGATTAATATTTATTGTCTAATTTATTTAAGGGAAAAGTAAATTAGACACATGTTTCTTGTTGACTTTTCAACACTTTCTACCATTTCTGATGGATTACTCTGCTTGAGTGGATTCCTCCACTCCATGAACCTCTTGATGTGGCTGATTCACATCTTGAGACTCATCTTTGGGAACCAACAGTTCTACCTCTGCATGCAAGTCTATCTCCCTCTCAAGCGACAACCGCATGGATTTCCCCTCATCGAATTTTATATCCCATCGCATAACAGTCATATTACTATTAGGAAAATACACACAATAATTATGGGGTGTTTCTATGTACCCTACAAATATCCCAACTTTAGCAGTCAACTCCAGCTTCTTCTTGGCATCCTTGGTCACATGCACATAAACAGATGAGCCAAAAATCTTAAAATGAAAAACATTATGTTTCTTACTAGTGAGAGCTTCTTCAGGTGTACTCATGCCAAGTACTCTATGAGGACAACGATTTTTCACATAAACCACATTATTTCATGTTTCTGCCCACAAATTCATTGGTAGGCTTTGATCATGCAACATCATTCGTGCTGCACCCATGATCGTTTTGTTCTTCCTCTTCACGACCCCATTTTGTTGTCGGTTATGAGGCACTATGATTTCTCTTCGAATTCCTTCTTTGCTGTAGAAGTCTTTGAATTCGTTAGAGATGTATTCTCCACCATTATCGCTCCTTAGAGCCTTCAATTGCTTCCTTGACTCTTTCTCCACCAATGTTTTAAACTCACAGCAATTTGAGAATGGTTGATCCTTCTTCTGCATGAATAAGATCCAACATTTATGAGAAAAGTCATCAACAAAAATAACATAATACTTATGTTTTGTTGTTGAAGCAACCAAGAATGGTCCACACACGTCTGTGTGAACTCTCTACAGGATCACCGAAGCATGGTTCTCCTTTTCATGAAAGGTGAACTTTACATACTTCCCCATGGTACAAACCTTGCACTAATATAACTGATAAAGTGTTCCCATTAGAATTCCAGTAGATATTTGCTACACGATTTTCAAGTCTCCATGATGAAGATGGCCCAATCGCCTATGCCATATGTTTCCCTCATCTTGGCTGACCACTTTTTCTGTCTTTCCCATCATGGAAGTGTATACATCTACCTCCATCTTGTATAGATTATTAACTTGAATCCCTATCCTCTTGAATTGACCCATTATTTTATGTCGAGGGAAATATTTTCTATGGTTGAAAGAAACGCCATAGCCTCTGTCCTCCAGCATTGTGATTGAGAACAAGTTTTTCTTCAGACCTAGAACATGCATAACATATTTCAATTGAAATGGTTTACCTGACTCCCTGTGAAAGGTAATGGTACCAATTCCAGTCGCACTATATCATCCATCCTCACCCATCTCAATATGCATTTTGATATCTTTCTCCTCCAAGTCACTAAAATCTCCTTATCTCCCGTCACGTGGAAGGAAGCACCACTATCCAAATACCACATCGATCCCAATGCACTTGAATCCATGCATGCGATCAAGGATAAGTCAAGTTCAAATTGGGAGGAAAGGGCCTCACCAGCTACAAATCCAACAACCTTCTTCTTCTTCTTCTTCTTTTGCAGACAGTTAGTAGCGAGATGTTGATGTTCGTGACAGCAAAAAGACTTCACTTTGGAAAAATCCAGCTTCTTTCATTTAAACTCGGATTTTGAATGGAATTTCTTCCCCTTCCCTTTCCTCTCCTTGGAAGCCAAAGCACAATCTGCTTCATCATCCATCTTTGATGAAGAACCGTCTCTGGTGTTCCTCCTGAACTCCTCTTGCACTAGATCTGACCATAGTCATTCCCAAGCTGGAAATTTTTCCCTTCCATTGACAAAGTCTTGATAATTGTGCCAACTCTTGGGAAGTCCTAGGAGATCCAGGCTCACCAAATCATCATCAAATAATTTTATTCCCACACTCCCCAGTTCATCCCAACATTGGACAAACTTTGTGAGATATTTTTGAATGGAGTCACCCTTCTCCATCTTGATATTCCTGAGTTTATCTTTGAGAGCCAATTTCCTATGGTCGTTGATGTTTTGGAATAGATCCGTCGAAGCCTTCCACATTGCATATGGTGTGGATTTCCCATGGATTTTTGATACAATGTGATCTCGTACTCCCTCCAACAATATCCTCCTCACCTTTTCCACTTTCTTTTTCCATGCATCAATATTTGCAACGTCTGCAACATCTGGCTTAGGAACATCTTTGTCAATGAATTCCTTCAAGCCATTGTCTTCGAGTATTGTCTCCATCCTGTCCTTCCAAGAAATATAGTTAAAAATTCCCTTGAGTGCATACTCTAACCTAAATACATTGAAATCCATTTCGATCTTGAATCATTTGTAACACCAAGAAAGTATTTCTGCTAATTCGAATTCTATCCAGTCACAAACTCAGCTTCTGCAATTTCCTGTGCTCTGATACCATGTAGAAATTTCAATGCAATTTATGTATTGCCTGGATTCTCCTGATATAATAATTATATGCCACTGTTAAATACAAAATTTCTTCTACAAATATTCTTGTGGAATTTAAACACAATCGCCAATTGCAATATCAAGAAGAAATATCAATCACACATAACACAAATGTTTTTACCGGGAAAGCATAAAGCTAAAAAACCCACTATCATATATTATTTTAATATCTCATGGATCATGAAACAATCTCATAAAAAACTCTAATCCAATAGCTCTCGGTACAATATACAATCATCTCACACTGTCATACAAAAATTGGCAAATGCATGTGCCAATTTACTGCCTCCAGACAACCTGCCTCCTCTACGCAATCCCTATTGATGGAAAAACCTTGCAATGAATTCGAATCCCTCTTTCCTAGGTTGTGCATTTCTCATTGGCACATCCACTATGTGTGGGGTTGCATGAGTGCACTCACTAATTTCACAATTGATAGTCAAACTGTCCCTTTCACCTGTTATCTCAACTGGGTCTCCACTAGATCTAACATGCATGTAGTTAATAGTGGTAAATATTCAGTTGCATGTGAGATCACTGATTGTGAATTAATTAATAATTAATTCACTAATCTCTCACTAGTGTAAGTTCAGTTACAAATAGTACAACTGAGCTTAACTCACTTAACTGAGTTAAACTACTTTACAACTCACATAAATACACCTCCAACTCCGTTACAACTTCAAATCACTCAGTTACAACTAATTCGACTTGCATGTCTCACCAGTCAACATTTGAACTCGAATTTCCTATAGCTAACTGATTTTCCACTTCAGTTAACTATTTCCAAGTGCTCATTGAGAATAGATTAATATTTATTGTCCAACTATTATTAAGGGATAATACTAAATTAGACACACATTGGTTGTTGACTTTTCAACAATTTTGATGGAATTTATAGTTGGATTTCCACTGAAAACAAGGAGACACAACTCAATTTTTATGGTAGTTGAAACTTTGATGAAGAGTGCACATTTTGTACCTGTATGTACGATGTATCATGTGCCAGAAATAGCTAGATTTTTTGTCAACAATATTGTGAGATTACATGGGGTACCAAGAAGGATCATATATGATCGAGGATCAATGTTTACATGACGATTTTGGACCAATTCCCAATAGGCCTAGGGAACGAAACCGAACTTTAGTATAACGTATCACCCTAAAAAAGACATGAAGACAGAAAGAATGAACCAAATTTTGGAAGATATGTTGCGCATGTATAATATGGAGCAACAAAAATGTTGGGAAGAGTTCTTTCCACTGGTAGAGTTTGCATGCAACAACAACTATCAAAGTACCATTAAGATGACACCATTTGAGTTTCTATACGGGCGACCGTGTCAGACACCATTGAGCTAGGATTGACTTGAGGATAGGGTGCTAGTAAGACTAGAAGCAATCAAAGAAATGGAAGAAAAAATGCAATCGATAAAAAAAATGATTAAAGAAGCGCAAGATCGAGAGAAGATTTATGATAATGCGCATCATGTTGACAATAGTTATGAATTTGGTGACTGATTTTTCTTGCGGGTGAAACCGCACAAGAGTCTGATCAAGTTCAGAAGAGGTGCTAAAATCTCTCCTAGGTTTATGGGGCCTTTCAAGGTAGTGGAAAAGAAAGGACCCATGGATTATCGAATAGTCTTGCTTGATTCTTTGAGGCGTATTCATGGTGTTTTTCATGTATCTGTTTTGAGACATTATGTTAGTGTTCCTACACATGTGATTGACACAAGTTATTTTCATGTGTCAGACGAAGGTGCACTGACGACTGAGCCAATCCGCATTTTGTACCATCTCATTTGACAACTGCGACGTTGAATAGTTGATCAGGTCAAGGTCTAATGGGACAATTATAGTCCACACTCAACTACCTAGGAGGACACATATGATATGCGCCAGCGGTTTCCATATTTGTTTGATAGATTAGACATATAGATCTTGTCAAATACTTTTATTACTGCATTTTATTTATACTGTACAACTTCGGGATGAAGTTTAAAACAAGAGGGGGTGTATGTAACATCTCGCTCTTACGAGCACATGTTATCGACTTATTCTTTTAGGACACTTGCATGCAAGTGATCCAGTTATAGTAAATGGTTATATATTTCTCTTATGGATTTTTATGATGATGNGTGTTACATACACCCCCTCTTGTTTTAAACTTCGGGATGAAGTTTAAAACAAGAGGGGGTGTATGTAACATCTCGCTCTTACGAGCACATGTTATCGACTTATTCTTTTAGGACACTTGCATGCAAGTGATCCAGTTATAGTAAATGGTTATATATTTCTCTTATGGATTTTTATGATGATGTTGGTGGTTGTGATTTAATGTTAATTGATATATATGTATTAACATATTCTAGGACATTTGACAAATTGTGAATGCCCATGTAATCAATGAACCTTCTAGGACTCCGAATTGAGTAGTGGAGTGGACTGTATTGGTTTGAGTATTTCATTTATGCATATGCAACATATGATCGATTATATTACGATTTTGTAGATAGATCATTGACAATGTTTCGTCAATAGATGTAGGATGATGAATGTTTTCTAATATGACTCACATAAGGAGTAAAGAGGCCATGCACATAGACGAAATATTGAGGGAGAGGTGTGGCAACGTCCCTATCACAATCTACAAGAACTCTCGTCGTGGCTCAAATTGTAGGTTAACGATTACCTAGTTCGAGAGGTCCACGATGTCATGAGGGAAGACTGAGATAGTCGCTCATGAGCATTCTAAGGAGCACACAATAATGCAGAGTCCTATTCCTTAGAATCCCTTAGTCTCTCACAAGGTCGCTCGAATGGAGTACTGACTCCAAGGGTTGGACAACTACCAAAACCAGTCAAAAGGTGAGTGGGACCCTTGGAGCACG
>JASDQU010356535.1:0-11960 GCA_032191745.1 Picea mariana | reverse complement strand
TTTGTTTCAATGACTTTGTGTCGCGGGATCGAGTGCACCGGCTTGCTAAATGTGGCCATGTTTTCAAAGAGTTCATTTGGGGGAGCTTGGCAGTCCAAAAATGGGGGTGATATAGAGGAGCGTTATTGTTCCTCATTGTTGGAAGAGTTCAAGAATAACAAAAACCGATGTTTTGAATTGTCAGATATTGCTGGACATGTTTTTGAGTTCAGCACTGATCAGATTGGAAGCCGTTTTATTCAACAAAAGCTTGAAACTGCAAGCCCTGAAGAGAAGAATATGGTTTTTATGGAAATCTTTCCTCATGCATTGATTCTCATGATAGACGTTTTTGGGAATTATGTTCTACAGAAGTTCTTTGAGCATGGCACTGCAAAGCAAAGGCGTGATCTGGCAAATCTTCTTTCTGGCCATGTTTTAGCACTTAGTCTTCAAATGTACGGCTGTCAAGTTATCTAGAAGGTTATCGAGGTTGTTGAAATAGACCAGCAATCGAAGCTTGTCCAAGAATTGGATGGACATGTTATGCGCTGCGTGCGAGATCAAAATGGGAACAATGTTATCCAGAAGTGTATTGAATGTATTTCCCAAGATAAAATACATTTCATTTTTTCAGCTTTTTTCGGCCAAGTCGTGTCATTCAGAGAGTGTTGGATAAGTGGGTCTGTAGCATACCTTTTTGCCTACCCAGAGCTTATAACTCACTAGGTAACATTCTGATACCAATTTGTATTACACCCATTTCCAAAATCTGGGCTTATAAACGCTCTGATTACCCACTTAACTCACTTTCCCATAATTCGTACAGATATTATATAATCACATGCATTCAAGTAAAGAAATACATTTAACTCAGAGTAAAACGTATAATTTACGGCTACAATGAAACAATCCATAGCATTTAACAGTAATTCATATACACAGCGGAAAACATGACAATTTATGTAGCACAGTCATGCAAAATGTGATAAGAACATAGTTAGATACTTATCTTATGACAGTGGTGAAATCCACCAACCAAGTGCAGGCCTTCCACGAACCTCCCAGCCTTAGACCACACTGCTCATCATCTCAACAGTGGGTCACTCCCGAGCTGGGACTGAGATCCACCCCAAGGCAAGGAATCCTAGGCTAGGCTGAGGTTACAGGGGAAAAATAGCACAGAAATATCTAGAAGGATTCTTCCCAAAGATGCCATCTTATGCCCACTACTACCAGACTCTCATTCCCAACATGCCTATTCCGCCCGGGAGTATACACCTTCATACGCACAGTCCATCGATGCTAACCTCCCTCTCTGGGTCTCGGCAATAGGCCAGATCAGGAAGTCTCAGAGCCCATAGCTAGTGCTGGGCACTCTCTAGAAAAACCACTTCGCAACAAACTCTTCCACCGGAACAGAGTTGCTCATAGGCCTGACAACCTGCCTCTTCCAACCACGGTCGCCTCCCTCATCAGCAGAGAGGTTATACACGAGCTCATCACGAGCTTAATCTGGCAAATATGCCACGCGCAGTCCAGCACTGCATGGCCGCAACAGCCAGTCGGGAAAAACAGACATGCGCTTCCCAAACAGTTTCAGCAATCACAGGATCATCTCACGGTTCTTGGTTTCGGGATTGTACGAGGGTATTATTGCAGAGATCGGATGGGTTCACGCTCGATTAGTCGGGTAGAATGGAGATGCCCCCCCCCCCTCACATGGTTCATCTCGGCTATTATATTTGCATGCACTAGGGTTGAAACTTGTCACCCTAGGAACTGCATGCGTTCCCACAACATGCATCCCTTTTGCATGTTTTCCCCTTGCTAGGAACTTAGGATAAAATAAAATACACATGTCTTTTTGGGAATATTATTAAAATATTAATCTCAGGCTTAAGCCCCCCCTAGGCTCAACACTTAGCCCCTTTTCCACCTTCCATCCCCTAATCCCTTGCCCACTCTGTGGGCGTTCAGTCCCCCTTCACTCATTCATCGTGGTCGGTCTACACCTGGCAGTTTTTATATTTTATTAATCATTCTGCATACATACAAGTACAACAACAAGCTCATGGCCTTCAACACTTAGGCTCCCTGGCCTAACAAACACATAAGCCTACCAGCTTATACAAAAATTGGCTCACCAGCCTATAGAACATGTTTACAATTCATTTCATATTCATGATTTGCAACGAGGCTCGGCCTTGGGGACACTACAATCCCCCTCCCCTTGTTTTTGCACTGTCCTCAGTGCCACTTACACTGCCTCTGCGAGTCTTTCAAAATTTTCAAAACGATGCGGGTACTCTACCCGCATAACTTCTTCATGCTCCCATGTCGCGTCCTCAGTACCGTACCAGGTCCACTGGACCTTTACAAGCTCTATAGCTCAATTCCGGAGCTGCTTGCTTTTCCTGTCCAATATGCGCACAAGATGCACTTGTAGGACACCTTCTGGTTCCACCTGGATCACAGTCCAATCGATAACATGATTAGCATCAAGTACATACTTCTTAAGTAGTGAAACATGAAACACATTATGTACAGTCATAGATGCAGGTAATGCAAGCATGTATGCAACTGGCCCAATCCTTTCCAGGATCTCAAATGGCCCACAAAATCTTGCTGCCAACTTGGTGCAACTTCCCAACTTCAGGGAACTCCTGTTAGTTTTCACTTTCAGGAAAACATGGTCACCCACTTTGAATTCTCTATGGGTTCTATTACTATCAGCGTAACTTTTCTGCCTGTCCTGGGTAGCTTTCAGATTCTGTTTGATTTTTATCATTTGATCTTCCATCTCTTTGAGTAGTTCAGGTCCAACTACTGTTCTGTCAGCTGGATTATCCCAGCTCGCTGGAGTGTTGCACTTTCTTCCATAAAGAGCTTTGAATGGGCTCATCTTCAATGATGCATGGTACCCATTATTGTAGGTAAATTCTACCAAATGCAGGTAGTCCTCCCACCTTGATGGTTTATCCATCACATACATTCTCAGCATGTCTTTGATTACTCTATTCACTCTCTCTGTCTATCCATCAGACTCAGGATGATATGTTGTACTAAAGTTCAGATTCGTTCCAAATCCTTTGAACAATCCTTTCCAGAAATTTGAAGTGAATTTCAAGTCTCTATCAGACACAATTGTCTTAGGAATTCCATGCAAGCGTGCAACTTCTTTTAGGAAAATATCAGCAACATTTGCTGCTCTGTGGGTGGTTTTCAGTGGAATAAAATGGGCAGCTTTAGTAAGCTTGTCCACCACCACCATGATTGAATCATGCTACTTTCTTGTTTTGGGCAATCCTGTGATAAAATCCATTGTTACCACGTCCCATTTCCATTTAGGAATAGGTAAAGGCTACAGCAACCCTGTTGGGTGCCTATTCTCCTCCTTAACCTTCTGGCACTCCATACATCTGGTGATGTATTCAGCAATTTCTTTCTTCAAACCTGGCCAAAATAATGGCCTTTGACTACTGCCACGGTCTTTTGATATCCAGGGTGTCCAGCATTAGCCACGTTATGCATCTCCTTTAGCATTGCCAGCTTCAATTCTTAGTCATTAGGTACATACACTCTGTTTTTATACAGAATTAAACCGTTAGTTCCCAAGGTGTAGCTTTCCTTGGTCTGTGGTCTCTCACACTGTTGTAGCTTTGCTACAAGACTTTTGTACTGCAAATCAGCATTTGCAGCTTCCAAAATTCTGTCTTTCACCTCAGTTTTGTACATGCTAATGGCTGTAGCATGTAATTCGTGCACTTTTCTGTTGAGTGCATCAGCCACCTTATTTTCTTTTTCTTTGATATGCCTGATATCAAAGTCATATTCGCACAGAAACTCCAGCCATCTGATTTGCCTGCCATTTAAGGTCGGCTGATCGAATAGATACTTCAGGCCGTTATGGTATGTTCTCAACTCGAATCTCTTGCCCATAAGGTAATGTCTCCATTTCCTCAAGGCATGGACGATTGCTGCCAGCTCTAAATCATGAGTGGCATAATTATTCTCATGTTCCTTCAACTTCTGGGATTCATAGCAAACTACAAATCCTTCTTGGTTGAGGACTCCTCCTAGCCCCTCCTTACACGCATCTGTGCACACTACATAATCCTTGTCTGGATCTGCAATATTCAAGATTGGATCACTGGTTAGTAGCTGCTTCAGTCACTGGAAGTTGCTCTCACATTCTTCAGTCCACTGGAACTTCTTCCCCTTCCTTTGCAAGGAAGTGATAGAATGAGCTATTTTTGAGAATCTGGCTATAAACCTCCTATAGTAGCATGCCAGACCCATAAAAAATCTAACTTCTACCACATTCCTTAGCGCTGGCCATTCTCGAATGCCATGTACCTTCTCAGGATCCACAGTGATCCCTTCTTCAGATATTATATGTCCCAAGTAATGGATCTGCCTTTGGTAAAATGAGCACTTACTCAGTTTTGCGTACAGCCAGTGTTCTCTCAACACCTGCAACACCATTCTCAGGTGTTGTTCGTGTTCTTCCTCTGTCTTGGAATACACCAAGATATCGTCCAAGAAGACTATGACAAACTTGTCCAGATAATTTTTGAACACTCCATTCATTAAGCACATAAAGACAGCAGGCGCGTTGGACAATCCAAATGGCACCACTGTAAACTCATAATGACCGTACCTTGTTCTGAAGGCGGTCTTGCTAATGTCATCATCCTTTATTCTCACTTGGTGATATCCATATCGGAGATCTATTTTCAAAAATATTTTCGCATCCCTCAACTGATCAAAAAGATCATCAATCCTTGGCAGAGGATACTTGTTCTTATCAGTGACCTTATTCAACTGCCGAAAGTCAATGCATAGCCTCAACGTCCCATCTTTCTTCTTCACAAATAGGACTGGGGCTCCCCACAGTGACAGACTGGGGTGAATGTAACCTTTCTTTAGTAGCTCTTTGAGCTGCAATTGCAACTCTTTCATCTCTGGCGTACTCATTCTGTAAGGAGCTTTCGAAACTGGAGTTGTTCCAGGCATCAGATTTATAGAAAAATCGATGTCCCTCTTTGGAGGTACTCTAGGCACCTCCTGAAATACGTCCTTAAACTCCTTTAGTACCTTGTGGTTTTCCATATCTGAGACCACATCTTGGAATACTCCTTCCACCTGGGCTGCAAATAATTGACATCCTTTCCGATAACATTTCTTCATCTGCATGGCTAAGATTTCTCTAACAGCCATGGCTCTGGAAATTCCTTGGATTGTTACCTGATTTCCCTCTTCGTCCCGACATGTGAACCTCTTGTTACGGCAATCCAGAACGGCATGGTGTTGGTCCAACCAGTCCATCCCAATTAAGCAATCATATGAGCCTAAAGGCAAAATGTTCAGTTCATCCTTAGTGCTCATTCCTTTCATGTCCACTGAACAAGACTTAGCCAATTCAATGACCTTCCTCTTGGTCCCTGTGGCTAACTGCACTAACCAAGACTTCTCATGTTTGCTCTTCATTAGATGCAAACTTTCCACCACTCTAGGATCTACATAACTATGGCTAGCCCCTGAATCAATTAAAATAACTAGTGGTCGATTGTTGATCGTACCTTCCACTTCAATCATGTGCGATTGAAATTTCGCTTGTTTGTTGTCCAGGGCTGCGTAGATCCTCGGCATTCTGCTGCCCAAATCTTCCACTATTTCAGCTTGCTGAACAGTATGTACAGTTCTTGCCTTACCATTTTTATGGGGACAATCTCTATACTTGTGGTTTCCTTGACAGCCCCAACACTGAATGGGCGCCAGTCTCTGTCTTTGTGCACCCTCTTCGGTCCTTCTCGGCTCTCTAAATGATGGTTGTTCCTGACAACTATTTCTGAAAAAGGATGTCTTGTCTCCCTTCGGCCTCTGTTCTTTCTTAAACCTCTTCTGGTCATCCCAAGCCTTCCGAAAGGTAGGCTTTTCTCCTTGTTGTTCGTATAAGCATTTCTCCCTTCTTATGGTTTCTTCCATCGTCTTAGGATCATCATATTGAATCTTGTCACCAATGGAAGGTGGCAGTCCACTCAGATACCTCTGAATTTTAACAGCTTCCTCTTTGATGAATGGAACATACTTCAGTAGTTCCAAAAAATTGTGTTCATACTCATCAATGGTCATACTGCCCAACTTGAGTTCAAAGAACTCCTTCATCTTTCTGTCATAGTATCTTTTATTCAGGTATTTCTTCCCGAAATACCTCTTAAATTCCTTCCACATGACCTCTTTCTCTCTGATGTGTTGCACCTGCACAAACTGATCCCACCACATGGATGCTTTTCCTTTCAGTTGATACATTGCAATTCTTCCTTCTGCATGGGCAGAATAATTCTGCAATTGGAAGTATTTCTTCATGCCAAGAAACCATGTCTCGGCATCTTCCTCCTTCTTATGTTCTCCNTGAATTTTGGAGGCTTAATCTTTCTCATCTCTCCCTTCAATTCCTCCCTTTCAGATTTCCGAGGTTTTCTGGTAGGTGATGGGCTTGAACTACTGTGTGTCTTACTGTCAGAATGTCTTTGGGAGCGACTAAGATGTTGGCTACCACTCCTCGACCTACTTATTCTCCCATGGGTTCTGCGACTCTCTGTCGTACTTGAGTCTCTTCCTTTCTCGAGTTTCTTCTCTATTCTTTCTATACTCTTCAAAAATTTTAAGTTTAAGGCACCCTGTCGGTCCCTAACTTTCATGAGCTTTCGGCTATCATCTCGATGAGCCTTGGCCTCTCTTTGCAATCCTTAAAGGATTTTCATTATGTGTTCTTCCTTATCCTTCTCCTTTCCATGTCCATTGGATTTCGATCCTTCGACTCCTAGGTTAACATCCTTTCCTTCCTGTTCGTCTTCTATTTCAGGGTTAATCTGCACTTTTCCCGACTCCATACTCGGCGTTGGTTAACTGGAATTCTGATCTTCGTTGAACTCTGCACACACACTGTGCAATTCAATTCGAAGTTTGTCAGTCCATTAACCTTCATGAGCAATCCACAATATTTATAAGCCAGTTCGAGTAAAATAAAAGACATTTCATTTTAAATAAGTTTCTTGAACTAGAGGTATTATGTATCTCTTCCATTTCTTTGCATTTTGCAACAATTTCCCAACAGTTCTGGCACTCGTCGGTCTTCTGCAATATAATGCGCATACGACTCGAATTTTGTCGAACCTTCTTTTCTTGACAATTCCTCATCTTTCGTGACAATCGATTTTAAGAAAGTGTTTCAATTTCACAAATTTTCTGAGCTCTATTCAGCTCTGTATTTTTCGGTTGTTTGAAACTTCATTTTTCGGTATTTCGGGACTTTCAGGTTTTCGGTACCTAGAAGTTCATTATACAATGACTCCCCACCTCTTGTCATTTCAATTTCCGAATTCCAAAATTTGGATTTACTTTACCTTCCGGGCCCACAGCACAGTTGTCGCCCTCTACCATAGTGGTACGTGGTGTTTTTCGGAGGTCCTCGTCACCTTCGGTGACTTCATTAGGGTCCCACCACTCTTGCCTTCTCTCCCCACTTGCTAGCACGTGGTACTCTTCATGTGTCTACGTGGACCATCTCCCGATTGAAGCTTCGGGCGTCGGGGTTTCGTGATCCCTGTCGACATGAGTTCCTATCCTCATGAACTCCCGATCCCCGATTTGTCGATGCGCCTTTTTCCTTAGCCCCTCCCCACGGCTATGCCGAGGTCCATGTAACCGCCTCTCATAAGACCACAGTCTTACCTCCTATCAGAGTTTCAGACTTCCCAGTGTCCACATGCACATGTCCTCAGGATTCGTGATTCTCCGAATCACGACTCGCCGCTATACAGACAGCTGGCTCCCACAATGGCTCTTCCCTCCTTTTCGGCGTGTTGACAGCTGGCCGCACGGTGGTACCTTCCTCTCTGTCGGGATTTTTCCTAATGACTTCGATGGCTTCCACTTGTCCACGTCACCGAATCCATCATGGCCCCACGCTATTTCCTTAGCCTGCCGGGATATCGCATTTCGCGATTTCAAGTTGCGAGATTATCCTGTCCTCAGGATCTTCAATACATCGATTTTCGACTTTTCAAAATGGAAAATCTCACGACACCTGTCCTCCGTCTTTTGGACGGTCTTGATCTATTTCGGCACTTTCGCCCCTAGTCTCTGAGGTTCGAACCTTTAGACACCTCCCGACAGATCCAACGGCTGTCGGGTTTTCCGGTCGAAATCTGACGGCTCAGACGATTTCTAACTAATTTGGGATTTCGCGTATCGCTATTTCCACATTCCTGTGCCATTTCCAAAGGAATTTTAATCCTTTACGCACATTTTTCCAGATCCGACGGTCACGAGGGCTCGCCTTCCCTCCCGAATAGATCCTAAGGTTCTAACACCATTGGTGTAGAGGCCTGTCTCCCCGTGGCCATAGACCACACCGGCTGCGGTTTCACTGCACCGCTATACTTCCTCAGCTCGTAAGCGTGGTCAAGCAACTACTTGACACTCCGGAACAAACCAAGGTCTGAAATTGGCCATTCCAGGACCAATTTCCTTCACATTCTCGGTCCAACGACCACTCCACTGGCCCATCTAGGCTCAGCGTCGAAACCTTGGCTCTGATACCAATTTGTAGCGTACCTTTTTGCCTACCCAGAGCTTATAACTCACTAGGTAACATTCTGATACCAATTTGTAGCACACCCATTTCCAAAATCCGGGCTTATAAATGCTCTGATTACCCATTTAACTCACTTTCCCATAATTCGTACAGACATTATATAATCACATGCATTCAAGTAAAGAAATACATTTAACTCAGAGTAAAACGTATAATTTACGGCTACAATGAAACAATCCATAGCATTTAACAGTAATTCATATACACAGTGGAAAACATGACAATTTATGTAGCACAGTCATGCAAAATGTGATAAGAACATAGTTAGATACTTATCTTGTGACAGGGGTGAAATCCACCAACCAAGTGCAAGCCTTCCACGAACCTCCTAGCCTTAGACCACACTGCTCATCATCTCAACAGTGGGTCACCCCCAAGCTGGGACTGAGCTCCACCCCAAGGCAAGGAATCCTAGGCTAGGCTAAGGTTACAGGGGAAAAACAACACAGAAATATCTAGAAGGATTCTTCCCAAAGATGCCATCTTATGCCCACTACTACCAGACTCTCATTCCCCACATGCCTGTTCCGCCCAGGAGTATACACCTTCACACGCACATTCCATCGGTGCTAACCTCCCTCTCTGGGTCTCGACAACAGGCCAGATCAAGAAGTCTCAGAGCTCATAGCTGGTGTTGGGCACTCTCTGGAAGAACCACTTCCCAGCAAACTCTTCCACTGGAACAGAGTTTCTCACAAGCCTGACAACCTGCCTCTTCAAACCACAGTTGCCTCCCTCATCAGCGGAGAGGTTATACACGAGCTCAGCACGAGCTTACTCTGGCCAGTATGCCATGCGCAGTCCAGCACTGCGTGGCTGCAATAGCCAGTCGGGAAAAACAGACATGTGCTTCCCAAACAGGTTCAGCAATCATGGGATCGTCTCATGGTTCTTGGTTTCGAGATTGTACAAGGGTATTCTTGTAGAGATCAGATGGTTTCACGCTCAGTCGTTCAAGTAGAATGGAGACGCCCCCCCCCCCTAACATGGTTCATCTCAGCTATTATATTTGCATGCACCAGGGTTGACACTTGTCACCCTAGGAACTGCATGTGTTCCCACAACATGCATCCCTTTTGCATGTTTTCCCCTTGCCAGGAACTTAGGATAAAATAAAATACACATGTCTTTTTGGGAATAATATTAAAATATTAATCCCAGGCCTAAGCCCCCCCTAGGCTTAGCCCCTAGGCTCAACACTTAGTCCCTTTTCCACCTTCCAGGCCCTAATCCCTTGCCCACTCTGTGGATGCTCAGTCCCCCTTCACTCATTCATCATGGTCGGTCTGCACCTGGCGGTGTTTATATTTTATTAATCATTCTGCATACATACAAGTACAACAACAGGCTCCTGGCCTTCAACACTTAGGCTCCCTGGCCTAAAAAACACATAAGCCTACCATCTTATACAAAACTTGGCTCACCAGCCTATAGAACATGTTTACAATTCATTTCATATTCATGATTTGCAACGGGGCTCGGCCTTGGGGACACTACAGGGTCAAATATGAGAACTACATTTTCCCTCTCTGTAGATCTCCCATCTTTTATTTATTTTTTAAAAATATTTTTAAACAAAAAGGTATGAGTTTTCAGACTTCTGTGTTAGGGTTTTCATAATTCACTAGAAGATCCACAAAGGTATGTGCAACTAGGTTTCTTATCTAGGTGATTCATTCTATTGGCTAAGATTAGGCTGTGATTTTGTGGTAGATATTTGAGAGTTTATCACAATTAGCTCAGGTTCGAATCTCCTCCCCCTAATCCAGTATAGGCTTTACCTGATAATCCTGAAACCACGTCCCAGGGTTTCAATCGCACCCTAGCCATTTTACCCATTGGATAGACCAATCTGGGCCCAACCTCTTGTGTCCAATACTCAACCTCTTGGGCATCATCTCTGCTTTCTGTTTTCACTTGAAAACCAGGCAATCAAGAGGAAGAAGCGAGCAGGTCTTGATAGAGCTGAAAACCCAAGGAATTAAGAGGATGATGCTTGTAGATATTAACAGAGATGTTAAGGGCCAACGCAGTCAGCCACCATCCTCTCAATGTGGTATTTGGTGAAAAAATAACCGAGGTGAAACTACATTACATTTGGCTGCTAATAGAGACGATATTGAGGTACAACACTATTATTCTATTTATATCGCATCTGCTATATAATTTATTTATTTCTTTCATGGAGATGCATGTTAGTGGATAAAATAAAATCATGTTTATGTATTCGTGGGAAACCTTGTTCGGATCTCTACGCTCCAAGGAAACATATTGTAACAACCCTGGTTGTATTCATATTTCACGTGTTTTACTTAAGTAAATTTATTTTATTTATTTATTTTTATTTGTTTTAATTCGTATTGCATTTGTTTTTATATTTGTGTTAAAATTTCTGTGTTGGTTTGTAGGTTAGGCGTAGCTAGAGTTAGAGCTTGGAGTTTTGTCCCTCAGGCCCAGATTTCAAACAAAATCTCTGATACCATGTGTAGTGGCCATATGAATTTAACATCCCTTAATTACATAAACTGTAACAGTAATATCTACTTGATTCAAAAAATTCAATAATTCCTTTTAATTGAGGACATACGCATTTTAAATTGATCAATGAATAATAGTATTTTATAATAGAATAAAAACAAATACATAATTTTAAATACTTGGGTCTAATGCTAACCCTCCATTTGTCCGCTTGTCTGTTGACCTTTGTTGAACTGTGTAAACACTGCCCAAACCTCGTTCCACCCTGCCAACTAGGACAACTTCCTAGCTCCAGGATATCATATGGATATCCTGACCCCCATGCCCAAAACCTCCAACAAACTGGTGCCTGTACTGATCCAATCCGACTACCGAACTTAACTCTCCTCTGTGCAATCCCAGAGAGAACTCCCCCAAAAATTCCCGTAGAATTGTGATCCCCTTCGTAAACCTCCTCCCCCTCCATATCCTTCCTTCACCACCTCTTGCATTTACTTCCTTACCCACACATTTATTACCTTATCCCCTTATAATTAATATCTTATCCCTTTTAATTAATATATTATCCCTTTCCGTGTACGTAACCTTTTTAATTTAAACAATATAACTTATTATCCCTTTTAAATTTAATACCCATGTTATTGAATATAATAGGTAGTTAATTAATTAATTAATTAATTAATACTTAATTAATATCATTAGACCAATCTTTGTTTAGTTATTAACATGTTAGGAAAAATTAATTACCTAATAAATATTTTACTTAATAACCCCTAAGTATATATTCTACTAGGGTTGTTACATACACTCACCCTTCAGGAAACTTCGTCCCAAAGTT
>JASDQU010356534.1:0-11960 GCA_032191745.1 Picea mariana | reverse complement strand
AACTATACACCTCATGTATGTGCCAACTCATCAACTACTTGTCTCAACCATGTACCCAACTTGTACCTCAACCAAAATCCCTCATCAATTTCATCATCCAAATATGATTTATAACTCTGTAATAGACCTATTGTATATGATGACATACCTAGAAACCTTCCTTAACTTTAAACAACAAGATACTAACATTTACATCAAACTTTTATTTAGTCTCACATGACTAGTTTTGGATTAGTCAACAACCCTAACTTGAAATAATCATAACTTTGTACCTATAACTAATAAAGATATGAAACTGATATACAATGTTATTCAATGTATTTTATGCAATTATTCCAGGTGTCACTACTTGGAACCTCTCAGAAAAGTAGTTATAGAAAAAATGGCATACCTTTCTGAATTATGGCTTATTATAGAGAGAGACCTTGTAGAGCATGCCCCACCCGAAATATTTGTTGAATCGATAAAAAAATGTTACAAAGCATACTAAATATTTTAATCTAACCAACACATTTGGTATTACTAAATTTGGATCTATTACTTATAAGTTATGACATTTTTACCCGAAACACTTGTTTTTGACTAGTTTCGGGACTAGCCACAAACCCTATTTTCCACAGAGTGTATCTCCAAAAATACAATGACCCATAAGATTAATTTTTTACCAAAGATACTTGGATAGGTTTCCTCAATGGATTATAAATTTCATGGTCTGAATCATTCTAGAAAAAACGTTATTGTGAAAATGGTGATATGACCTGTAAATAACATACATTAGAAACCATCATCAAAAGAATTTATCCTTCCTTGAATTCCGGCCTTATTTTCTTCACCTTCCCTCAGAAATTTGACTTAGGTATTATTTGGTTACCTCAGAAACCTATAGGTATTCAATATGCTCAAGTGTGTCTAAAATGAGAGAGCCTTGCCTCTTATTTATACTCTCCAAGTAGCTTCCTTAAAAACATCTTCTAGGTCACTTTGCCCACTTTCCTTATTCTAGGGTTAACCCACTTCTAATTTCTCCATTAAATTTATTATTTAAATAATTTATTTTGTAGTCACTTTGAATTATAGTACACTCATCAATTCACTTTATTATTTACCTTCTAAAATCTCTTAAACCACTTTGACTACTTTGACCTTTTGGGGCTTCTAGATGACATAAGAGGGTCTTCCAACTTCATAAGGCCATAACTCTCAAACCGTGAGGAGTTATGTGGCATTCCACATACAACCAGAAATAGAATGACATGTACCATCCATATAGAATAGTATTACCTGAAAATATATCAAAACTCATACCATTATCCATCAAACAAACTCGGGTCCATTACCCAAACCTGGGTCCTCCAACTTCTAATGGCCATAACTCTCTAACCGTGAGGAGTTATGTGACGTTCCACATACCACCGGAAATGGCATGACAAGAAATATCAATATAAGATAGCTTCAATGAAAAATTCATTGAAATTAATCTCATTATTCTACAAATAAGCATGGGTTTTCTAGCCATACTTCTAGGATAACTCAATCCGCAAAGCGTCTTCCCATGAGGGATTTCACCATAAGGGGACCACTTTGGAGTCCATCCATTTCTACTTATTATCAACCATGACAAGACAATAAAGAGTCATATTTACATCAAACAATATTGGGTCCATTACCCAACCTTTTTGGTACGAGGATTTCTTCAAGGGTTGACATCAATAATAACCAACCTTAATCAACACTTTTAAGATGTCTCGAACGTGAAGATGTAGAAAAAGTTATGAAGGAGCTCCATGATGGTCCTGGAGGTGGAAATTTCACAGGAAACACCACTGCTCATAAAATTCTAAGAGCTGGCTATTATTGGCCTACTTTGTCCAAGGACACTCAGACATATGCTAGGAACTATAAAACTTGTCAAATAAGAATGGGGAGGGAAACAAGAGCATCTTTCCTTCTCCAACTTGTGGCCGTTTCCAGGCCATTCAAGCAATGGGGGTTAGATATCATAGGAGATATTACGTCAGTTTCTTCAAAAAATCATAGATACATACTAACTGCCATATACTATTTCACAAAATGGGCAGAGGCCATCCCTCTGACTCATGTAAACGAAAAGGTGGTGAACCAATTCATAGAACAACAGTTAATCACCAGGTTTGGTGTTCCTTCCTTCCTTGTTTTTGATAATTCCACTTACTTTTCTTCCACCCTGTTAGCACTAGGAATCACCTTCAGATTGCATGGAAGGCAAGCTCAGTACCCATCAGGTTATATGTGAATGTAAGAGTGTTTTAAGGGGTCAAATGGAAAAGACCCAAAATGATAATGTTCCAACTCAGAAAACAGGGCTAGCATGCACCAACAATCAAGGTCTTGGCTAAATTCAATTAGTAATTGGGAGTGAGTATGAATAGAGGGAATACTTCAATGAGAGGAATGTAGGGGCTGATGTAAACATCAGGTGTACAAAAATCCTAAGGAAGAAAGATTCTTAACACAAGATATTCTTGAGTTCAGAAACTAAGGAAGATAAATAAACATCATGATAATATAATGATCAAACATCCATCATAATATCACCAAAACCATTCATGTGAATCATTCAAAACATGAACATTTAGAATCAAAAGAAAATAAGCTGAAAGAGAAGTTGATTTCTATTAACCAAAATGTCTTAAATCCAGTACATAGCTAGTTCACAGTAACTTCATCAAAATATTACAATATAAGGGAGCCTTTCTCAACCATCCAAACCTACTAAAGCATTTCATATATATATATATAACAAAAGGGAGGAACCAGCTGGAGGTACGAGCTGGCCTCCTTCCCTTGAAAATATTTNCCAAAAATATTGTTAGCTTGACCCTCCTGGATCCCTGGTGTCTGTTGGTAGATTCTTTGGGTAGCACTCTAAGTAGTGAACTTCAAAACTGGACAAGTAGAAAAGGTAGCACCAAACCTTCCTATCCCCTGTGCAAACTTTGTCCTCTGCTAGTTATTAGGTAGCAAATTTCGGTAGCGCCACTGTGAGTCTCTGTGCAAATTTAGGTAGCGCCGTCAAAAGTAGCACCTCCATATTGAACATGTGCAGAGCAGGTAGTAACTTTGAATAGTATCAACCCCATTATATTTAGTTGATTTGGCAGCACTGTAGGTATCACACCAGTGGAATACCAAAATAGACTATTCTGTATCACCATAGCGCTACAAAATGTCTGCATTCTTACTGCTGAAGGATTTAGCTCTTTACAAAAAGCCCAAAACTCTGAATCAAACACTTAGAAGCCTGTATAGGTGGTAGAAGTAATATTTCAATAATAGTTTACCCTCACAAAAATGAACCATCCTAAAAAATGGAGCTCACCTTTCACCAACTATTTCGTTACCCTGACACTTAACCTCACACTCTTTCTTGTAGAAGGAGGATATTCATTTGGCACAACAAACTTCTTCCTTTTAGAAATGACATGCTTCTTCAATGGAGCTATGATATCCTTGACTTTTGGTGTCTCTTTCTCAATAGTGGCTTCAACTAATACATGAAAGTTTCTTTGAGCTACTTGTTACAGGTGAATCCTCCTGTGGACAAGCATATTCCCTCTTGGTATATAGACCCGTAAAACCAAGACAGAAAGGGTGCTATCATTGGTCACAGACATCCTTTTAGATATAATTAAGCTAATGAATGAAGAGGAAGAAGAAAAGTTTACCTTTTTAAATGGCATTTTTCCTCACAAATTCCAAGTTGAACTTCAATCCCAAGCTCCTCAATAGGTCCTGTAGAACAAACAAAGATACAACAAGCTTCCTATTCTATTGAGATTAGCTCAAATACATATCTATCTATTGAATACAAGTTCACGTGGAACAAACATAAACTTGAAAGAAACAGGCCAAGCATGTATGTATATTAATGAGAACAAATGAAGAGTAATTACATTCCTCTAATGAAGGTGCAACAGCTTCTTCCAACTCTCCTTTTCCAACCCCTTTTCTCAAGTAATCTACATTGATTATGCTTCAATAAAATCTAACTTATGGGATCATAAGTTTGGTGTAATTCTCAATCTCCATCCCTCCTTTCACCATGAAGAGGCCTCCTTATACAAGCTTGGAGATACCTAACCACTTGATATATATTTGGGATAATTTGAGGATTCCTCTCCTTCAGTTTTGGATCTCCCCTAAGATCATGCCTCGACCTCAGATTCGAATCCAACCACCTTCAGATATTGAGGGGATTCTTCCCTGATTTTCTCCAACAAAACAAATTTCACCCAAAAAATGCCATCGCTCCCTCAAAAGGGACACAAAGCATTGGAACGCTCCCCTAGAAGAGGGTAAAAAGTGCCAATGCTCCCTCACAGTATGTAGGGGAGCGCTCCCTTCCAAATTTGACTTTTGAGTGGCTTCCTTAGTGGAAAAAGGCTTGTACTCCTTGTCAATTGATTTCTCTTATTCAAGACTAGTCTTTGAGGTATCTTAAGTGTCTTTATGATGTTGTTAGAGATATGGCATAGAAAAGATAATTATTGTGACACTTGAGACCAATATGTGACACTTGCGATATTTGTAACGACGACACTAGACATCATTGCAATGAGTGATTTTTATGTGTAACAAATTTCCCCCAAAAGTGCGAAGTCAGAAGACGATGATGACTGAACTACTTTGTAGACTTTTTTGAGCAAGGGTATGGATGCAGAGAGGCTTTAAAAAGATGCACACAACCATCAAATAAATATTATGACATGTTTCAAACCCAAGGCAAGCATACCTATGCTTGAGTGATAAAGACTTTTTTAGGTATGGTCGCCATAGAATACATTGCAGATCCATAATTATATTAACAAAAATGTATAACCATTGAAGATACAATGTGGATCTATACTCCTATGACCTGAAGTGATCATAGTCATGAAGAATGCACAGTGGATCTATGAGATGACAAGACATAGCCACGACCAATAGAAAGTGGATCTATGTTACAGTATTGTGTCAATGTTTAAAGAAACTCCGTCGCAACCTGGGAAAAGTACATATCAGAGTGATGACTCAATCCAGGGTCTTATTACCAATCTCGATGTAGTTCGATTCTAACCATGTGAATAGATTTCCTAATGTCAAACATGGCAGAAACCACTTGATTACCAGTCAATGATGTAAACCATTAACAAGTGTGAGGGAAATCACCATTGATGTCAATGATTCCCAAGGTACTCTAGTACATTCCAACGAATGTGAATGGATGAGATAAAGTTGAACATCCATGGAGTCATTTGATCAGAGGTCAATGATGTAAACCCACTGTCAGATGCGAGGAGGCCTACCATTGAGGCATGAAGGTCCCAAGGTACTAATTGGTTTCTAAGTCTAGTTCCTGGATGATGTGTTGAAGTCGATAGGAATAGACTCGTCGAAGGAGGGCCTTGGCGTATCCCCCATCAACAACACAAAATTGACATAGAGATGTAATTGGTAGATCAAATGAACATGGACTGACATGGGTATTGAAATAGGAATATTTGTGATGGCTGACTCTCGAGGTAGATACTTCCCTTGAACACTGAGGCACAATAGCAGAAATGTCACATGGACCAAAACATGATGATGCAGTGGTTTTTGTGGCTTTCATCAGATGACCCAGAGGAGTAAAAGAAACTCATAGGTTTGGCTCAATGCAGAGGTTCAACGGATTAAAATGTGTGCAAAGACAAAGTCTCATGTTCAAGGGAGACCGCAAGTGTTACTGGTAATGTTCTCAAAAAATGCTTGGCTTGCTTCCTTCAATTTTTCCCCCATCCAGATAGATGAGTACCTCTTTTTAATTTAACAAGATCGAGGAGGGTAACACATGCTCGGTATGACTCACCTTCAGTAAGTCCCTCTTCCTTTGTTTAGCGAACTGGAAGAAGTAAGGGTTCGGTCCTGTATGGGCCTTTCAATGTATAATTGTTTAACAAGTCCAGAGAAGGTAAACTTGGTGGTTTTTCATATTTAGAGAGTCTGAAAACAACTTAAAGACGACTCCAATGTTGTCTTTTTTGTAATGTTAGTCTTGCGAGGCTGAAAAAGAGATAAATTATCACTCAAAAGACGCCCTTTCAAACCTTTTAACGAGTGGGAAAGGAAGCAAGATCACTCGACAATCTTTTCACGTTTAGAGATTCTGAAAAGAGTTTAAAGAAGACTCCAAGGGGCTCCTTTTTTTTTTATCCATGCGGGTCCAAAAAAGAGATAAAAATTTACCTCGCGCGTTCTTATATTTTTGAGCTTGAGAACGATCTAAGACTATGCTCATGAATGTGACAACATAAAAAACGAACAAAACTACTCTGAAACCTGTCAATGATGTCAAAACTGCATTCTGAGGGATTAATAAGGCCTCCAAAATATTTAAAAATACCCAAAAACAATATCTTTAGGCAAAAAATGAAATGTATAATAGTAAAATGGGGTAAAAAATGTCATTTACCATTTCATTTGTGCAAAAATTTGTAGTAGTGGAGAAATTGCCATTTGGAGGTGAATATTGTATTGCTCGGTGTCGAATTTATGGTCAACAATTTTCCTCTCCGTTTAGACCATCTTGGTTCTCTTCCTACCTTATTTCAATTACATGGTTCACATTTTCTTTTAAGGCAATAAATATTTATAAAAATTGATGCCCTCGGTCGGCCCAAGCGCCCAAAAATATCGACGCTCCTCTAAAAGTCGTGGGGGAGTTTTGAATGACTGGAAAAATTCCCCTATTCATAAATGAAGGGCATGCCAACACTCTGATGTAGTGGCTGTGAGGGTGCTTCCCAAAAAACTACAAGAAAAATTGCCCAAAAACGGCCAGCGCGCGCTTAAAACGTGAAGAGGTTTTTTTTGTTTTTTTTTTATTTTTTTATTTTTGAACTCTTGATGGCTAATGTAAGGGTGTTTTGGCATCCCAATGTTCATGCAAAGAGGTAATTGGTATTTTACAAGAGCAAACAATCATTTTTTAAAGTTTTGAAAATTGCCCGAAAATTGCCCAAAAATGTGGTTTTTAATGAAAAATTTGATTGATGATGCAGGTGATTTCAGCAACAATCATGCTTGAGTGTAAATAAAGAGAGAGTGATATCGATGATGTGGCTTCTTTGAAAATTCCCCAATCGAGAGCCACGTTGAGGAATTGTGGTCTCCTCAAATATGTCAAAATGAAAAAAATGAAGAAAGAGGTCCTTCTTCTTGAGCATATGATCGGGTTGTGGAACGTTGCAGGAAAAGGATTCCAAATGGGAATGTAGATTCTTACCATCAAGTTATAATATGTGTACTTCATAACTGGTCTCTCAAAAAGAGGGGCTCCCATATTTTTAACCATAGGCCACCTGTGATCTTGAAACTAGGTGTGCGCTCGTACTTTCCGCTATACTCGTAATGGAAAACAAAATGGATTGAAGAGATAGATCCCTGATATCTTTGATCGCAATTATTCCACCCACTAGTCTCGCTCCTAGGACACAATGGTTTGCCATAATAGAAATTGGCGACTCCACTGGGGATCGAACCCAGAATCTATGGTTTCGCAGACCAGTGGAGTCACCAATTTGTGTTACAGGTGAATCCTCCTGCGGACAAGCAGATTCCCTCTTGCTATATAGACCCCTAAAACCAAGAGAAAAAGGATGTTATCATTGGTCATTAACATTCTTTTATATCTAATTAAGCTAATGAACGAAGAGGAAGAAGAAAATTGTACCTTTTTAAATGGCGTTTGTCCTCGCAAAGTCCAATTTGAACTTCAATCCCAAGCTCCTCAATAGGTCTTGTAGAACAAACAAAGATACAACATTCCTATTCTACTGAGATTAGCTCAAATATAGATCTATCTACTGAATACAAGTTCATGTGGAATAAACATAAACTTGAAATAAACAGGCCAAGCATGTATGTATATTAATGAGAACAAATGAAGAGTACTTACAATCCTATGATGAAGGTTCAACAACTTCTTCTAGCTCTCCTTGTCCAACCCCTTTGCTCAAGTAATCTACACTAATTATGCTTCAATGGCATCTCACTTATGGGATCATAAGTTTGGTGTAATTCTCAATCTCCATCCCTCCTTTCACCATGAAGATGCCTCCTTATATAGGCTTGGAGAGACCTAACCACTTGAGAGATCTTTGGGATAAGTTGAGGATTCCTCTCCTTTAGTTGTGGATCTCCCCTAAGATCATGCCTCGACCTCATATTCGAATCCAACCACCTTCAGATATTGAGGGGATTCTTCCCTGATTTTCTCCAACAAACCAAATTTTGCCCAAAAAAGGCCAGCGCTCCCTCAAAAGGGACACAGAGCATTGGAACACTCCCCTAGAAGAGGGTACAGAGTATCAGTGCTCCCTGACAGTATGTAGGGGAACACTCCCTTCCAAATTTGACTTTTGAGTGGCTTTCTTAGTGGCAAAAGGCTTGTACTCCTTGTCAATTGATTTATCTTCTTCAAGACTAGTCTTTGAGGTGTCTTAAGTGTATTCACGATGTTGTTAGAGAGATGACATAGAAAAGATAATGGTTGCGACACTTGTGACACTTGCGACCAATATCGACACTTGCGATATTTGTAACGACGACGCCAACCATCATTGTAATGAGTGATTTTGATGTGTAACACTACTTCATCTTGAAAATGTTGCAACTCTGCCTTGAGTTTCCTATTCTGAGACTAAAAACCTTTGTTCTGCCTATAAAGGTTTTGGAGCTTCCTATGAAGGGGTTGGGCCTTTCTTTCTGAGAACCTTGCTAGGTCAAGGGTGTGACTATATCCATCCATTATCTCTTTCATCTTCACTCTGTCAGATATGGATTTTGTTTTCAACTAAGCCACCTCTTTCCTAACATCCCTAAGTTGCCTGATTAATCTTTTGAATGTCTGACTGTTAGGTGGAGTAGTGACATGCACAATCTCAACGGGATTTTTCTTGGTCTCCTCTTCCTGGTGCATAGCAATTTCCTTGTCTGTCTCATCAGGCTTCTTGATACCTTTGATTTTATCTTTCTTCTTTTTCACAAGGGTTTCTTCTTTCCTTTCCACAGGCTTTCCAATGCCTTTACCCTTCTTCTTTTGTACATGAATTTCTGGTAGGGACTGTTTTTCAAAAACCTCTTTAGGAACAGATGATCTTGTGAAAGGTTTTATGCCCTTGGTATTGGCTGCTGGAGGAGAAGAGGTTAAGTGTAGCTTCTTCCCTTTCTTGGTTGTAGTTTTGGTAGAATAAGGAACCTCTTCTAACCCTGGTGGAGGAGGAGGTGAAAAATCTCTCTGTGGTGAATGAAAAGATTCCTCTTCAGTTCCTGTGACCTGCTTGATGACCTATGAAACTTGAACATGAGCTCTACCCTTTCTCTTCCCGCTGGTCCCTGCTTTAACAACACTGGTGGGTGATAAAGGACTTGCATTTTGTGATTGAGGAGTAGATGCTATATCCAACTTGAAGTGAGAAGCAACAACAAAATGTTCCCATGAAATATCTTTCTTATCCAATTCCTCAGAGACTAGAATTCTAATCAATCCAGAGTGGAAGATGCTAGTATCCACATCCTTAGACCTGGATTGAATCCTGTCTGACATCTTACCTATGCTCCTTAATAAATAATAGGGAATATTCATTTCAATTTTACCAGTAAAATGTAGTAGAAGCCTTATATGGTACAGGTACAATGTGTTAAGCCTCCCTTCACATGTAAAGTATCTTTGGATGATCTTCAATATCTTGTCAAACTGCTCAATCAACTGGTTCCTTGGCACACCTTTAGACAAATCATTTCCTTGATGTTCAGGATTAAGGAAATCTTTGGCCTAGGCTACATTCAAAGCCATGGATTTAAACCATTTCTCACCTGTGACAGGGATTCCTGTTGCAGCTGAAATAGAGGCCTCAGTCATCTCAAATTATAAATCACCTACCTTAGTTCTCCTACCATCAAAATGTAAGGAAAACTTCCTTGTCACCTCAGGATGGCCTCTTTGCATATTCTAGAAGAAAGAGAGGCATCCCACTCTTTGAAAAGCTTCTCTTGCCATGGGATCTATATCAAAAAGATGCATATCCACAGGTTTAGTTCTAACTACCTTGCCCCCTTTGTGTATATTCTTCATCTGAGGAGTCTCCATAGCTTATAATGAGAGATTCTTGTGACCTATAGGGTAATAATGACTAGGAGGACCTGAAGTCGAGCTTCAAATAGACAAAATTTCCCCTTTAAACCAGATTGGTGCTATTAAGAAAAGACTTGGATGTGGAAATCCCTCCCTTAGATTTGCGCAAGTATTGAAAGTTTAGACAATGAGAGGGTACTCTATAATTGGCCCTTTGAAGCTAGGTAAAAATGCTCAACTCAAAAGTCAAAGGAAGCAGGGGAGACACAGTGTGGTTAAGCAATGCCTTTGGGTAGTGCAATGCGTATGCAGAAGATAGATTGTTTAGAAGTTGTAGGCTCAATAGTTATGGTGGGTGGATGTATCAGAATTTGACATACGGGTAGTGAAGTTCATAGGTTTGAAAAGAGAGTTGACAAGGATATGATGCAAAGAAAATTCTCTCACAACTATGCAATCCTGATAATCCAAACTCTGAGTGCTAATTCTCTATGAAAATTAATGTGCAGAGGGGGAAACATGAGATACCTGTGGAATAAACACTTGTTTGAAGCTTAAGCGATATTTCAGGATGAAGTCACGAACATCTTGGCCTCCAAATCTACCTCAGCATTAGATCTGGTTGCATTGTTGTCATCTGGTCATAACTGTGAGTTTGCGCAGTGAAACACTCTTGATTTTTTCAAAATCACAAACTGTTATCAGGGCTCGTAAGTATGAGATATTGAAGGTATATTTTAACCAACTCCTGGCACTGAAAACAAGGAACATGACATCATTTGTGGTAATCATAACTCGTGATCTAAACATGATGAACGGGAAAGGCGCTACAGAATGTCTGATGAGTGGGCAACACTCCAATTTAAAAAATGATTGGACAGGTAATCAAGGAAAACAATGCATGTCTACGAGGTCATGAATGAGGAAGATGGTGTGTCACATCGGTCTAGTCATGGGAAGGATCGATCCTAGTGACGAATCATGAAGGGGACCAAATCTTGAGTCATGAACTAAAATGGTTCCAGGTCAAAAAAACAATTGAGGATCAAAACATAAGTTATGACTAAACACTTTATTTATCTAAGGGGTCCTAACAAACATAAATTTAAAAGGGGTGAACTTAAAAAATTAAAATCTAAGGCTTAGAAAAGGATAAAAACAAACCAAATACCCAAGGCCACTTAGTGTGATAACACACCCTATTAACATACTTTTCTCTAGATAAAGGAATCATAATTAAATACTCTGCAAACTACTATCCACAGGGGAACGAAGTGGTAGAATCAACCAATAAGAACCTAGTGAGGATATTAAAGAAAACTATTGCAAACAATCAGAGGAATTGGCACAATTCAATCCATAACGCTTTATGGGATGATAGAGTAACACCCAAGGAAGCTATAGGAAATTCCTTGTACTTCCTGGTATACGGGAAGGAATCCATTCTCCCGAACGAGCTATATCTTCCATCTCTTCAACTTGCTTAGGATTCTATAGGACATCCCTCATCAGTCATACAAAAAAGAATTGATACCCTCCTCATGATGGAAGAAGAAAGGGAGAAAGGAAAATCAAAGTTCATAGCTCATCAGTAGATAGTTAAAAGGTGGTTTGATAAGCAAAAGGCTAAAGAGAAGAATTTTGAAGTGGGAGACTTAGTCCTAAAATGGGACAAAGCAAACAAGTTGAAAGGAAAACATTGTAAGTTTCAGAATCTATGGCTCATACCTTTTCAGGTGGCCATGAAAATTGGGGTAGGAACATATTGGTTGCAGAATATGAGGGGGGGAATCTAATGCCCCTCTGGTGAATGGCCAAGCCCTAAAAC
>JASDQU010356533.1:3766-14702 GCA_032191745.1 Picea mariana | reverse complement strand
CTTCACAAGAAGAAAAGAGGATCATTGTGTGTATTTCAAATTAATTGGTGATAATTTGATTTATTTGGTCTTGTATGTGAATGACATGTTGTTGATAGGAAACAATGAGGAGATTATCCAGGATGTGAAAACTCAGTTGTCCTCTAAATTTGACATGAAGGATCTTGGTGCTGTAAATTTCATTTTGGGCATGGAAATTAAAAAAGATCGGGAAAATAGGAAACTCTAGTTCAATCAGAGGAAATGTGTCGAGACCATATTGCAGAGGTTTAATATGCAGGAATGTAAATTGGTCAGGGTCTCTATTCTTGTAGGTGTAAAGTTATTTGTGGATCAGTGTCCCAAAACACAGGAAGAGGAGGAGCACATGTCTCATGTTCCATATGTGAGTGTGGTTGTCAGTTTGATGTCTACAATGTTCTATACTAGACCAAACATTGCACATGCAGTGGGATTTTTTAGTAGGTATATGTCAAAACCAAGGAAGGAGCATTGAACAACAGCAAAGAGGGTTTCCAGGTACTTGTGTGGCATTACTAGTTATGGATTGTTCTACCAAGGAATGTAAATGTGTTGAACCTGCACAAAATAGATCTAGCCAGAAAATACTACACACATTTGCAGAGAGAAATTGAGAAAGAAGAAGCAAGATAGAAAGAATGGAAGAATTATCATTAACTGTATTCCACAATCAAAGAGTGAATAATTTACAATAGATATAGGATAAAAGAGTAACTAATGAGCCATAGTGGTGATCTAGAGTGATCTGGACACACACCAACAGTTACAGGAGTAAACTTCCACCTAGTCTAGTCTCTCAGGCAGTGACAGGAGTGAACTGCCACCTAGCTGAGTTAACTAGTAAACTAGTCTTCAGTTAACTGACTGAACAAAGAGTAGTTAGTTGGTGATGATTCCAATGTTGCATGGTGACAAAACCAATGCAACATCTAAACTCAACTCAACTAGTCAAACTGAAGTGTCAACTGAAAGAGAATATTCTTCAGGTGGAAAATTCTCTCCTAAAATATAGGAGACTGGATAATGACTAATTATGACTAATAAACAAGGAATAACCTTAGGAAAAATAAATCCTAGGTGCATGTGAAGTAACTCCAATACCCCCCCTGAACATCACTATGGTGAAAATAAAGAATGGGTCCCAGCTACGAGGCCATGTTAGGTACCCAAATACAAAAGATAAACTGAAATAAATGAGGAAAGAGGGAAAACCTCATGGGGAAAACCCCCCCTCAAATTAAAATGCATAAAATAAAAAATGAGAAGGAACAAAAAACAGTTGCTAAGCAACCTTGTCCTTCACTCCAAGAAGACCTTGCAACTGTGCAAGTTTGTGCTCATTGAAGATTTTGTTGAAGATGTAGATGTCTGCATGGATCTGATGAAGTAGATGAATCATTGATATTTCCACACATATCCACTTTATCTTCTTGTAATGAAAAATATCGAAATAAATTTTGGATGAAATTTTGAAAACCGTGCGATCGTTTCCAAAAAAATGTTGAAATTTTGTTGATTTTAAAATGATCATAACTTCACTTTTTGGACTCCATTTTGGACGATTGTTTTTTTGAAATTGGATATTTTCCCGAGAGGAATTCAAATATCCAATTTTTTTTGCAAAGTTTTCTCAGAAAATATCAGAATGACGTCTGATGTGCATGGCTCCCTTTTTGACTCCTGAGATGCATGCATGGTGCATGCACAAGTGTCTACATGTTACTCCTGAGATGCATTCCATATATCTTCCACATGAATTTTAGAAAACAAATCTGAAATGGAGTAGACATCATCTTCAATTAATTAAATACAAATTTCTGCAAATACTTTTGTAGAAGACTCTTCATAATAAGAGGCTTGATCTTCTGATGGCTTCTCTTATGGCTCTATTTGTTTGACCTCCTGCATGAAATATTCACAATATTCTTTATTCCCAAATAGAACCTCCAATCTGGTCCATAATTCATTTGGAGTTGATCCTTGTGATTCTTCATATACTTGATGGAAAAGTTTGGGAGAAATAGACATGTTGATACTTCCTATGGCCATATCTTGTTTATTGAGAAATTCATTTTTCTCATCGATAGAATCAGGCTCTACTTCTATTTCCATATTTATTTGGTACAAACCTCTACATATAAGATGAAGCATAATTTTTGGCTTTCATTCCAAATAGTTATGAGGCGTGAGAAGTATTTTCGACAAATAATCCATATTTTTGTTGTCTTCAATCTTTTGTACCTGCAAACAATTTTGGTGTAGCTTTTGCTTAGCAATCCATCGGCTATGATACCATTTAAATGTGTTGAACCTACACAGAATAGATCTAGCTAGAAAATACTACACACATTTGCAGAGAGAAACTGAGAAAGAAGAAGTAAGATAGAAAGAATGGAAGAATTCTCATTAACTATATTCCACAATCAAAGAGTGAATAATTTACAATAGACATAGGATACATGAGTAACTAATGAACCATAGTGGTGATCTAGAGTGATCTGGACACACACCAATAGTTACAGGAGTAAATTGCCACCTAGTCTAGTCTCTCAGACAGTTACGGGAGTGAACTGCCACCTAGCTAAGTTAACTAGTCAACTAGTCTTCAGTTAACTGACTAAACAAAGAGTAGTGAGTTGGTAATGATTCCAATGTTGCATGTGACAAAACCAATGCAACATCTAAACTCAACTCAACTAGTCAAACTGAAGTGTCAACTAAAAGAGAATATTCTCTAGGTGGAATATTCTCTCCTAAACTATAGGAGACTGGATAATGACTAATTATGACTAATAAACAAGGAATAACCTTAGGAAAAATAAATCGTAGGTGCGTGTGAAGTAACTCCAACAAGGAAGACCAAGTTTGAACAGAGTGATGGACATACATGGCTTTGTGTGATCTAGGAGGATATTGGTGGCCACCCACCTATTCCAACTGGCTCAAAACAGTCTTCTATAAATTTACTATTTTTAGCAGTCTTTCGATTCCTAAACTTACGGGGCCATTTTGAGGGCCTAAATGAAGTTTTTTTGGGATCAAGCACTTCATTGATAATCTAAAGCTTTTATTGAGCCCCAAAAATGAATCCCCTCTACAATACATTTCCAACGATCTATCGTGCGCCCCAAATGGAGATCGTATTCCAAAGTTACACCCCCACGAAGTTGATACACCAAACTACCCAAAACGGGGTCCACAAAACTGTTGGMTTTTCATCTTCCAGGGTTAGGGTTTTGGACTTTATTTATGTTAAAAATGGATTTAGAGCCTCATTTTAATCCATATTCTTGCAAATGTGAGTATTCATCGCATCTCTTCTCAAAGATAAGCTGCCACCATTCTAGCGAGTCYTTCACTCTRTATTTCTACAGTTTTGTACATTTCACTCATTAATAGAAATTGTGTATTGTTGTATCTCTGTGTTTATGGTTGCATCTCTCATATATTTTGTTATATTATTGGATATTTGATATATCTTTTTACATTTCTTGATTATATCTCTACTCTCATTTCAGGCTGAAAATAATACGGATCAATGGTATCATAGTAGGTTGCTCTTGATCGGTTTTTTTTTCAGTGCATGTCCCCGACGAGGTCCGAGTATAGAAAGTTGGGTCTCGAGCTTGTCTCTCTTGAGGACAATCTCTCTCGCGTGCCCAAGAAACCCTATGTTGGTCGTAAGGTCTGCACCTGACTGATAAAGGACAAAGCTAGGCCACCTCAAGTTTGTAATGATTGGCTTTTTATGAGTAGGTTTTGTTGGTAAGTTTAAGGAAAGGTTTTCAAAGATGGTGCCCTAGTAGGACAGGCCACATAGTATAAAATTAGGTTCTCCTTTGCTAATGGTATGGGTATTAAATGACAATTTAGGGTATGAAAAGACAAACACAAACAACAACAACAAGCAATGCAATGAATCACTTGTTGTGTGAAAACTAAGATTTAAAATAATATCTCAAGACTTAGACAAATATCTAGATGCAAATCATTTGACAGGTTGCAAAATAGTGGATCTTTCAATGAACAATAATTATATAACAGGTTGCATAATCACCAAAAGATAAACTAAAACAATAGATGAAAGAATAAGGAAATTTACATTGCACACATCACAAAATCTGCCTTCAAGATAGAATCAACACATAAAGATTTGAGTAAGAGAACACAATTGTCATCAACATATATTCACTAGGTAGAAAACTTTACAATTAAATGAACAGGTACAACCCTTTTGTCGCTTCTATTTTCCTTCCAAAAAAAAAAACCCCAAAGCATACAGAAACTGGATATTTATTAGAGTTGTAGAGGCTCTCATCCATCTGGGACTGAGACTTAACTTTACATTAACAATTGTAGAACGACTAATTAACTTGACTAAAACATTGTTGGAGTACAAGAATTTATACTTCACACTTGACTTAATAAAAAAGAGTGGTTCTTATCACACATAGAAGACCACTTATTAATTTAATCTAAAATGGTTCTAGAATTGATTAACTAAAACCTGCTACTATCTCTGAGACTGAACTGATGCATGCGTTGGATGAACTGTAATTGTGGCATAAACTGATTCAAAATGACAAATATTAGTTATGCATTGATCATGGTGTGCACGCACGTTGTTGGAGGCCACTAGAGACAACTAGATGTGCAGCATGAAAATCTCCTGGAGTGACGTGGTGACCTGACATCATATAAGCACGTGATTGCGGAAGTTTTTTAGGGTGGTTTGGGTCCACACTGCTCTGACCCCCGCAATCCACCAAAATCTGCCACATACCTCATAAGCTATACCATGGTTTCAATTGAGGGACCGCTCTAGAAAATTAACGTTCAAGCATTTTCCGTCCCAGCAATGAAGTGTGACTTTCGATCTTGTCACAATCTGTGATCTGGGTGGCCCTGCTACTTTAACGCCCCTACTAAATTTCTATTTGTCTGCCATATTATAACTCCCCTATATGATTTAGCGATGGTGCCAATTTAGATGCAAATTTTGTATAACTCTCGGAGTAGTACGGGCCCGGAGTGACGTGGCAGTCTCTCGATACTTCAACTGATATTCCTTTCTTACATGCTACAAAGATCAATGGTTCTTGTTGATTTGAGATCAATGGTCCGCAATTACTTCAGGAGTTCAGGCTTCGGGAGTTTTCTTCTCCTTGCTCGTGCAATCCTCTGAAGTGTCGTATATCTGAAGTGGGAGATTTGTTGTCGTGTGTCCTCATTGATGGACGGTACAGATTCACTTCGGGAATTCGAGATTTGGGAATTTTCTTCTACTTGCTCGCACTATCCTCTGAAATTTCATGTATTCGAAGTGGGTCATCTTCCACTGCGTGTCCTCATTGATGGATGACTGAGACTCACTTCGAGACTTTGGTTAATTCTTTCTCTAGTGCTTCGTAAACCTTATAGATTGCTAAGTCTCTAAAGTGAACGATCTGTCTCCATGTTTCCTCGTTGATGGACAGTCCAAATTCACTTCGGGACTTCAAGTGTTCGGGCTTCTAGAGTTTTCGATGCATAGTTCTTACAATCATTCGAAGTGTCGTATCTCCGAAGTAAAATATTTGCCTCCATGTGGCCTATGGATTTGGATGGTCTGTAATTACTTCAGGAGTTCGGGCTTCGGGAGTCCTTTACTCACTCATCTATGCTTGTTTCCTCCCAAAGTATGAGATCGCCTGACACGTGTCCCTTTCTTGAATATAAATGGCCATGAGTGATTGTAGAGACTCAACTCACTCTGTCTTTAATTTCCTTCTCGATCCCTACAATGAGAATATGCTCATTTGTAGTAGAATCGATATTCACCATTAATCTGTTGATCTAGCAAGATCAACAATCCTGAGCGATTGTGAGCTCACAACTTGTAGAAACTTTAATTTTCTTCCCGATCCCCGCAATGCCTCCCCATAATCGATCTCTCTCTAATGAAATCTAGCTGTCGTGACTTAATCTTGCTTAATCTAATGACTGAAAATTGAACTCGTTTGTTTTCTTGTATTTCAAGCCTGACATGACCTACTCTGATTCGTTGTCAACTCTGTGGGAGATTATTGAGCTTACAAAGGAAATGGTGGACCTAGATGTCTCCTGGGCATAGGAAAGTCTTTGTGGGCCTGTTGCATGCTCCATTAGTGGCAAACATGATGACAAGTATTTCAAACTCAAATTATACATGCAACTATCTTTCAAGGAAAACAAAAATAATTCGGTGCAAAGAATCAGTCAAGCAATACAATACGGAAAACCAGGTCATTGAACAGATGGGAAATTGACTTTATCAACTAGAAGAGAAAAATGTGACGAAGGCATGGGGAAATGAGAGAGGAGAGGTAGGGGTGCAGACCTAGGTTACAACATTAGCTCCAACTGGGGATAACACTTCCCTGCGAGGTGATAACAATAGCAAATCAGTGCCTTTGAATTTTATAACCTGCCCCTCACCTCCCTTTTCTTACCTTTGTTGTGTCTTCTAGCCACATATCTCTGGAAATTAACACTTAAGCTAACCCCGGTGCCTTTGTTGGGATATGGAGTCTTCACTGAAACTTGAAACTATAGCTAAACCCTAGTGCCTTTATTGCACTATGGAGTCTCTTATTCAAACAAGCTACTAAAAACCAACACATTGAAAAACAATTTGCGAACTAAAAATTAAAAATGCTCGAACTATGAGCTTATTCTCCTACTACCTACTCTATTCAGCTGAAAACCAGCTCAATCATGTGTAATTCCACTTCCAATGAAACCAAGAAAACATTTGACTGAGAATCGTAACTCTGTGCATGTCACTATTTAGATTAATCCAAAGAATATATATCAAATGCGACAAAAATTTGGCAGGCATCTAGTACTTACAGTTGCAAATGATGATCATTCTAAAACTTTCAACCTTTGGGATATTGGAAAAATAAGAATCCATCCATCTCGTTATTGGATCTTGAAACTCATGAAAATCCTCCAACTGGTTGAGAGGACAAAGTTGTTGTTGTGTAAGATATGCATTATAAACAAGACTGAGTTGCTCCGGTCCTCGTTGAAATGGATCATGAAAGTCATGTGATTCACAACCATAAAAGGCAAAAAAATACTCTTGATACTACTCATCATGTTGTTTGAAATGAATGGGTATGTCTTCTGCATTGTTGGGTTTTCCTCATTCTAGCTCCAGAATGTCATCTTCAGAATTATAGATTTCCTATTGCTCAACAATTTCAGAAGGAAGGGGAAAAACTTGATCATGACCTTCAACATCACTTTCATCATAGTTAATCAAATATTTATGAGAACATAGAACAACAAATGTATCATAACAATGACTAACTAAGTCACCTAGAATAATGCAAGATGTATCCAAAGTCTTGTTATCATCAATTTCATCATTAATGTAATTCCCAATATCATATTTTTGAATAAAAGGATCAGAAGAAGACTCATATGTAATTGAATCTTCCTCCACTTCCTCAATGGAAAAATCCCTTTTATTTTCACTACTAGAAGAACTATTAAGTGATTGTCGAATATGAGATCCAAATTCTTCACAACAGTTTTCAAAATGTAAATCAGCTAGAAAAAACCTTTCACAATGCTTATTGAATGCATCATGGAACTGCTCCAGGGAGGAGATGCTAGCAGGAGGCAAGGATCGATACCACTCATGAGAATCTCCCTCTAATGAGTACATGAACATCTTCATTAATACATGCTCATGATGTATTCCCCACTGATGCATGAGTTCATGAAACTCAAGCAAATGCTCAGCGGGGTTGTCATCTCTATGTTCTCTAAATCTGGGTAAGAAATCAGCCCACTCATCTATAGTAGGAACAACATTTGGAAAACCAGGAACAACAGAGAAATTTGAAGGAGAAAACCTTTGGGCCAAGATGGATTCCATCTGAAAATATGACTCCTTAAAATTGTGGAGTCTCCAGGTGAATGATATGCAATCTGAATGTGTCTGGTCTTTGTTCACCATCAAATATCAGATCTGATCGTTGTCATTCTCCCGGGGAAAGATATTTCGTTACTCCACTCCCTGGCAATGGTGCCAGAAGAAGTTGGTCCTAAGGTCTACACCTGACTTATAAAGGGAAAATCTAGGCCACCTCAAGTTTGTAATGATTGGTTTTTTACGAGTAGGTTTTGTTGGTGAGTTCAAGGACAAGTTTTCAAAGATGGTGCCCTGGTAGGACAGGCCACACAGTATAAAAGTAGGTTCTCCTTTGCTAATGGTATGGGYATTAAATGAYAGTTGAGGGTATGAAAAGACAAACACAGACAACAACAACAACAACAAGCAATGCAATGAATCACTTGTTGTGTGAAAACTAAGATTTAAAATAATATCTCAAGACTTAGACAAATATCTTGATGAAAATCATTCGACGGGTTTCAAAATAGTGGATCTTTCACTGAACAATAGTTGTATAACAAGTTGCATAACCAGAAAAAGATAAACTAAAAAAATGGTTGAAAGAATAAGGAAATGTACATTGCACACATCAAAAAATCTTCCTTCAAGATAAGAATCAACACATACAGATTTGAGTAAGAGAAAACAATTGTCATCAACATATATTCACTAGGTAGAAAACTTTACAATTAACTGAACAGGTACAACCCTTCTGCTTCTTCTACTTTCCTTCCAAAAAAAAACCCCAAAGCATACAGAAATTGCATATTTATCAGAGTTGCAGAGGCTCTCATCCATTTGGGACTGAGACTTCACTCTACATTAACAATTGTAGAACAACTAATTAACTTGACTAAAACACTCTTAGAGTACAGTAACGTATACTTCACACTTGAATTAATAAAAAAGAGTGATTTGTGACACRCATAGAAGACCACTTATTACTTTAATCTAAAACGGTTMTGGAATTCATTAACTAAAAATTGCTACTGTCTCTRAGACTGAACCRATGCATGCCTAGATGAACTATAATTGTGGCAGAAACTAATTCCAAGTGATAGAGTTGAGTTCTGCATTGATCATGGTGTGCACGCGCATTGTTGGAGGCCACTAGAGACAACTAGATGTYCAGCGTGAAAATCTCTCRGAGTTACGTGGTGACCTAATGTCATATAAGCACATGATTGAAGAAGTTGTTGAGGGTGGTTTGGTTCCACACCGCTCTGACCSCTACAATCCACCACAAGTTTCCACCTACCTCATAATATATACCATGGTTTCAATTGCAGGACCTCTCTGGAAAATTAGCGTTCGATCATTTTTTGTCCCCCCAATGAAGTGTGATCGTCGATCTTGTCACAATCTGTGATCTGGGTGGCCCTGCTACTTTAGCGCCCCTACTAAAGTTCTATCTATCTACCATATTAGAAATCCCCTATCTGATTTAGTGATGGTGCCAATTTAGATGCAAAGTTTGTATAACTCCTAGAGTAGTACGGGCCCAGAGTGACGTGGTTGTCTCTCGATACTTCAGCGGATATTTCTTTCTTACCTACTGCAAAGATCAATGGTTCTTATTGATTTGAGATCAACGGTCCACAATTGCTTCAGGAGCTTTCTTCTCCTTGCTCATGCAATCCTCCAAAGTGTCGTATATCCAAAGTGGGAGATCTGTCGCCGCATGTCCTCGTTGATGGACAGTCTAGATTCACTGCGGGAGTTTGGGCTTCAGGAGTTTTCTTATACTTTCTCGTGCTATCCTCCGAAGCGTCGTATATCTGAAGTGAGAGATTTGTTGTCGTGTGTCCTCGTTGATGGACGGCCAAGACTCACTTCAGGTAATTCTTTCTCTAGTGCTTCGCAAACCTTACGGAGTGTTAAGTCTCTGAAGTGAATGATCTACCTCCACATGTCCTCATTGATGGACAGTCTAGATTCACTTTGGAACTTCAGGTGTTCGGGCTTTGGGATTTTTCAATGCATATTTTTTACAATCCTCCGAAGTGTCGTATCTCTGAAGTGAAATATTTGCCTCCACGTGGCCTCTAGCTTTGGACGGTCCGCAATTACTTCAGGAGTTTGGGCTTCGGGAGTCCTTTACTCACTCATATCTACTTGTTTCCTTTCAGAGTATGAGATCTCCTTAAATGTGTCCCTTGCTTGAAGATCAATGGCCACAAGTGATTGTAGAGACTCAACTCACTTTGTCTTTAATTTCCTTCCCGATCCCCACAATGAGAAGAAGCTCGTTCATAGCTGGATCGATATGCACTGTTTTTCTAGCAAGATAAATGATCCTGAGTGATTGCAGACTCACAACTTGCAGAAAATTTAATTTAATTTTCGATCCCCACAATGCCTCCCCACCATTGATCTTTCTCTAATGAAATCTGACAGTCGTGACTTAATCTTGCTTAATCTGACGGCTGAAAATTGAACTCATTTGTTTGCTTGTATTTCAAGCCTGACATGGCCTGCTCTGATTCATTGTCAACTCTGCAGGAGCTTACTAATCTTACAAAGGAATTGGTGGACATGTATGTCTCCTGCTCACAAGAAAGGCTTTGTGAGTCTGCTACATGCTCTATTAGTGGAAAACATGATGACAAGTATTTCAAACTCAAATCAGACATGCAATTATATTTCAAGGAAAACAGAAATAATTCGGCGCAAAGAATCAGTCAAGAAATCCAATAAGGAAAACCAAGTCATTGAGCAGATGAGAAACCAACTTTATCAACCGGAAGAGAAAAATTCGACGAAGGCATAGGGAAATGAGAGAGGAGAGGCAGTGGTGCAGACCTAGGCTACAACACCCTCCATGGTGGAAGAAAAGAAAAATGAGAGAGAAGACAATTCTATTAATATGTTTCTTGAGCAAGAGCTCTCACACGACACAAGGACGAAATGATGGAGAATTTTTCCCATGTCCTTCAACGCCTACCGATAAAAACAATCATGTCTTCATCAAGCGACCATTTTGGAGGC
>JASDQU010356531.1:0-12153 GCA_032191745.1 Picea mariana | reverse complement strand
GATGTTGTATGAGACTCTGACCCAATGATGCATAGATAAGAATGAAATATATCAATTTTCATTCAATGAATCCTATGTACGGGAGGGAAAGAGAAGTTTTCCGGATCAAACTTGAACTACGATACACAATTTCCTTTAAAATGTAATTGCAATGAATCACGCATCAATAAAAATTATCTATTGTTTCTTTTTCAATAATATCAAGAATTGATTTTCAATACTTTCGAAGACGAAAAATGTTTTTGAAAGAAAAACGTTGTTCACTTTTCAAAAAGGACCTACACCATGATGGTGAGAGTGAAGAAAACCAAAAACTAATGAACAAGCAATAGACAAAAACCCAAACCAATCTTTCAATGGAAACAAAAATAACAAGCAGACCAAACTAGCCTTTTCAACTGCATGAGAAAAGTTATCTTCCAAATAATGAGAAAATGATAAAGACAAAGAAGCTCAACTTTCAACTGATCGCCGGTTCTTGACCAAACAATCACACTCAGATTTCAAAATCAGAGAGTATATCTTTGCCAAGATAAGTCAAGAAACGAAAGTTGAGAAAAATGGACAGGAAGAGCCTTTGATTTCCTAAGACTGTTCGTGCACAAAAACGAAGACAAGAAAACATCAACCAATGATCCAAGAAGCTCTTTTCAGGCACCTATACTGACCTGGGAAGCTGAAAATGCAAAAATATCAAATCCAAAATTTTGAAAAGAGGGTTCGCAGGCTAACAGTATTACACAGTGCGAGAATGGGTCATTCTCACAGGATATCTTTGAGCGGAGTGCGAGAACCTCACACTGGACCTAAAAGAAAAGTGTGAACTTCATATATTCTCGCAGGCCACTGTGGAGTGCAGTGCGAGAATGTCTGAAACTAAACAAATTTTTGGAAAAAGACACAAAATTTGAAGAGGCCTCTAGACCCAGAGGGTCTATCAGGGTATCCTAAAGACTTAGAGATTGATATCAATGGAGAAAGGTAAGGAAAGAGCAAATGGACAAGGAAAAACACCAAAAACCACAAAGAAAATGGGTTATTTCCCCAGTGGAGTCACCAATTTTGTTATCGGACTAATCGGTAGGTGCGAACACTAACAGATCTCCCTAGATCCACCTCGATCGAGAACAAAACAGGACAAGACATGACTCTTTCCCTAAGTTATGAGCATTGAAATAACTAATAGGGAGGAACAAGTAACATACCTTTGTATCGCTTCCTAGGGTCTCTGTTGCTCCCGCTTCGCTCCGGTTCTCTCATGAGATCAAGACCAAGACAACACAAACAAACCAAAGTGAACATAGAAAAATATATTCAACTGTCAACTTATGTGTATGATCAAGGAATTACACAATAAAGTAGAATGATTTTATGGGAAAAGGACATGCCACTGTATCATATTAATCGAAAGTAGAAGATACAACCTGATCGCCTTGATGTCACAAGATTCCTTTCAGTGGCTCTTGGCTCCAACACACACACTTGCTCGATCCTTGTATGAAGAAGATCCAATTCCTCTTGATAGACTTGATAGAGTCTCCAAGCTCCTTGCTCAAGCTAGGTCCTTCACAAAATTCTTTGACCAATTATCCAATGAATCTTGCTTAACCTTTTCCATGAGAATTCCATCAATATATAGGAAAGAATGAGATAGTTACTTAGATAAGAATGATCCCAGAATATCAGGGAAACCAGTAAAAGGATAACCATTGGAATGCCAACCCATTCTTCTAGAAGATTCCCTTCTAGAACCATTGAGACTTCATCTTTTTCCAAGCTTTAGAACAAGTTCGCACCCTAGCTATGTAGAACAGTGCGAGAAGTTCGCACCCTAGCTGAAGGAAGCCTGTGAGAATGGGTCATTCTCGCACCCTAGGATATTAGCAACCTGCAAACTCTCTTCAAAACTATGTTTTCTCGGAAGAGATGAATGTCACTTTTCTCAGGAGAAAGTTCTTATTAGGAGCCTGAGTACAGCATCGTCAACACATCATCAATATGACCAAAATCATGGGTAACAATGTGGAACCCTTAGGTGATGCCACATGGCACCACCTAGGATATGCCACATGGCCTAAGGACAGCATGACAAGTGGCGTCCAGTGAAGAGGTATAATTAGCAGATGAATTGGTAGAAAGGTGGGCCAATGGATGGTCGCCACGTGGCCCAATCATGGGTTGCGATGTGGTAGTGGGAAAACACCCAATCAAGGCCAACATCCGAAAATCCAAAAAACAATATTTATATTTTGTCTGCCAAATCTGGTGGTGGTTCCACCAGATTTGGTGGCATATCCCACCAAGTAACCAATGATCTATCAAGTCAGTAGCCAGCCCGCCAAACTAGCGGAAGTCTGTCAAATAAATGTCAATCCACCAAAGGTTTACTGCATATCCCGACATAGCCTACCAAAGATCCAAAATTAGCAACGGTTAAATACTATTATAACATATGGTTGCATTGGAGTATTAAAATGGGAGGCTTGCGGGTTTGACCCCAGGACCTCCCCAACAACCAAAATTTTAATAACTCTGCCATACAATAGGCCACATGGCCCCATTGTTAATACCACCCATGATTTTTATTTAAATTTTGAATTTTCCTAATGCACGAGAGGAGAGCGCACGCCTATCTGTACGAGTTCATACCGAGCATAGATTTTGATGCAGAGAGTTGCACATAGATCAAGGCAGAGGTCCATAGAAGGCCTGAAGGTGACAGTTTCCAATGAAGATGATTTGACAGTCGATTTTGGATAATTCGACGATGTGAATCCAATGGCGAGGTATGTTTTGGCAGGAGAGACTTCGATCAGCAGGATAAATTCTGAAGAATCCAATGTAAGTATTCTTTTTATTATGTTGTTTTGTCATTGAATGTTGCATCATAGTATGCTTGATATAGGTCTGAAGGAGCATGGAGAGGTTGCATCAAGGCAACAAGATCAACTTATTCCTTCTATTTCTTCCTTTATTCTCTTCTTACACATAAACAAATTAGCTACACGTGAAAGAGAATTTGTGGCACTTGGCTGATAAGTGGCAAATGAAGTAGTCAGGAATCTCATAGTTTTGGGATCTTTGTATGGGTTGCATATATGCTTGGATCTAAGCAGCAGATCTAAGGAATTCTATGGCTCCATGATGATGGGGGTAATTTATTCTTATTCTTCCTCTTTTTCTGTATTGATTATGTGGGAATGATGTCCATGTCAGCATCATGGATGCATCATGAGCACGATAACTTGTGAAGCTTTTAAACATTCCTGGTCACATTCCGATCTCTTGTTGTCGTCACCAAAAAGGGACTTTGGCCTTACAACTTGTAAAGGAGAGACATCATTGCAACAAGGAGAATAAAGTGGGCAAGCTTTGGAGAAAGACCTTGAGACGTATCCCACATTAGTTGAACTCCTTTATCAAGGGAAGTGTCATATCTCATATGTGTATTATGTTCTTATGTTTCTTTTCATGATTTTCTGCACAAAGATTATTAAATTCAAGCATGACATATAACACATAAAGAAGCTAAAATAGGACTTAATTCAATTTATATTCAAGTCTATAAAGACTTCAACTATACCTTTAATTGCAATCCTCTCAAGTAAAACAATCTATAACTGACCCTTTGGATGAGCAAAATGATCAAACAATTATTGGAAACTAATCACCCCCCAGGTTCAGATCAATATTGATAAATAAAATAGAACAAAGCTTGATGTAAAATCCAAGAAGTGTATCTTTATTGGATACAATGTTAATGATTTTGGTTATTTCTTATGGGATTATGAAAATCACGAAATAATTAAGAGTAGAGATATCATATTCAATGAGAAGGTCATGTACAAATATCAGTTGCAGGGAAAGAAACATGAAAAAGAAAAACTAGAATACACAGTGCTTGATGAGATCACTGAAAAAGAAATTCCAAAGGTACCAAAAAATCAAAATGTAAAACAACAGGAGAAGGAGGTACCTCAAACTCTTGCAAGTGTTGTTAGAAGATCTACTAGGTTAAGTAGACCACTGGAACGATACTCTCCTTCATTGTATTATTTATTGTTAACTGATTATGGTGAACTAGAAATTTATGAAGAGGAAATGCAGGTAAAAACTAAAAAGAAGTGGGAGAAAGGCATGAAAGAGGAAATGGACTCCTTGGTAAATAACCAAACTTGGGGCTTGGTTCATTTGCTTGTAGGAAAAAGAGCATTGCAGAATAAATGGGTTTACAGGTTGAAGGAAGAAGATGGAGAAACAAAGAGGTACAATGCTAGACTTGTTGTAAAGGGGTTTGCACAAAAGAAAGGTATATATTTTGATGAAATATTTTCTCTTATTGTTAAAATGACTTCAATTAGGAATATTTTAATTCTTGTGGTAGTAGAATATTTGCATCTTGAACAATTAGATGTAAAAACAACTTCTCTCCATGGGGATTTGGAGGAAGATATTTATATACAACATCCATAGGGGTATTAGGTCAAAGGAAAGGAAAATTTGGTATGCAAGTTGAAGAATAGCTTGTATGACCTAAAGGAATCTGCAAGGTAGTGGTATTTGAATTTTGAAAAGTTTATGACAGAACAAGGTTATATTAGATGTCATTATGATCACTGTGTTTATTTTAAAAGGCTAGAAAATGAAATATATATTATCTTGCTATTGTATGTAGATGACATGCTTGTTTCAGGGTCTAATATGAAGGATATAAATGTGCTCAAGAAGAAACTAGATAATTCATTTGGGATGAAGGATTTGTGTGTTGCAAAGAAAATCCTTGGTATGAGAATAACAAGAGACAAAAAAAATCGTAAATTGACATTGTATCGGGGCGAGTACATAGAGAAGGTGTTGGAGAGGTTTAGAATGTAGAATGAAAAACTAGTTAGTACACCTTTGGCTAGCCATTTCAAATTAACCGAGGAAATGTGTCCCAAGACACAGGAGGAGAAACAATACATGTCCAGGGTGCCTTATTCATCAACAGTTGGAATCTTAATATATGCCATGGTGTGCATCAGACCAGATATTGCACATGTAGTGGGAGTTGTGAGAAGATACATGAACAATCCAGGTAAATAATATTGGGAGGTAGTAAAGTGGATTCTCAGATATTTGAAAGGTACTTCTACTCATGCATTATGTTTTTGAGGTTCAGACACTATTCTACAGGGATATGTTGATTCAAATATGGTAGGTGATAAATATAGAAGGAGGAGCACCACAGGGTATGTTTTTACTGTAGGTGGAACAACAATAAGTTTGATTTAAAAACTACAAAAGGTTGTTTCACTTTCAACAATGAAAGCAGAGTATGTTGTTTCTACAGAGGCTAGTAAAGAGATGATTTGTTTACATAGGTTTATTGAGGAATTGGGAAAGAAGTAGGAGAATAACAAGTTGTATTGTGGAAACGAGAGTGGCATTCATATTGCAAAGAACTCATCCTTCCATTCTAATACTAAGCATATACAATTTAGGTACCATTTCATACGATCCATCTTGGAAGATGGACAATTGAAGTTGGAAAAGATACATACTATCTAGAATCTTGCAGACATAATAACAAAGGGAGTAGTAAGGGAGAAATTGAGCTCCCACTCAGTTTTATTTTGTATTCAATAATTAAGGTGAAGATGAGAAATTTTCTAGGTCCAAGGTGGATCATAATCCAATAGGTACAAAAACATTGGAGTTGTTTTGATTAGTCTCCAAGTGGGATATTGTTGGTTGTGGAGCCTGATTATCTTCCTGATTTAGAGGTTTGTTTCAGTTGTGCTTGTACCCCATTCCCTAATGGGGCTGTGTGGGAGGGATTTACCTCCTACAACTGTCACTAGGGGGGTCTAGGGGGGGAGGCAACAATTTTTATAGCCCCCCCAAATAAAAAATTTGGGAAAACTTGCCTTGTAAAATATTGTAATTTTGTAGTCAATATGGACCGTTCATTATAAGGTCACAGATCTGATGGTAGAAGTTATGTTAGGGTTTTTTTCCCTAGAAAACAACCCTCTTTTATGAGGGAATTGTATTGCGGTTGTGTATTATTGTGAATATTGTATTATGAGAGAGGATATTATGAGAGAAAGAAGAGAAAGTTATAGTGGGTGTTTTGTAGGTTGTATCCCTTCATTTTGTTGGATAATAAAAAGGAAGGTCCTAGAAATTTCTCTGGTGGACATAGCCCACACTGGGTGAACCATGTATATCTATGTCTTTATTTTATTGTTTATATTCTGTGTTATAGGTGTTATCACAATCCTGAAATGGAAAGAAACTAACCTCATCATCCTTTTGGTTTTCAGGAGACAAGGACTCTTGGATGGCCTCATTAGAGGGAGAAGCACAAGTTGGTACTTCATCATTTTGTTTAATTTCTAGCCCCTCGTTCATGTCTTCATTCTGCTGGTCAAAAACTTGTTCCCTTCTTTCTTCTGGATCATTAGTAGAGGTTTCAAGGGAAACTAGTTTTATCAAGCCAAGAGTGTCCATAGTACAGCCATTGATCTTAGACAAGGATAAATTTAGCTTGATTTGAATGGCCATGTGGTGAGCTTCTGTGAGTGTTCTTGGACACATTTTATTTAGTAGGAAGCCTAAATTCCCTAAGAGTCCATTGGTATAGAGATACACGAGGTACTTGTCTTTAGGATGATGGATTTTAGGAATTGAGTATAGAAACTTCTGAAACCTAAACCCGAAAACTCTGACGGTCTCATCCTCTATTTTTTTTATGCACTCAAGTCCTTTAAGTAATGATTGGATATCTTCCAATTTCAAAACCCACCTCATAAGAAAGATTTGTTCAAACTTCTCCATAGATATGATGCTGGCAGCTGAAATATTATCATACCATCTTTTGGCCTCTCCATGCAGAGTGGCAGAGAAGAGTTTCATTACCAGGTATCCAACATCATCATCGACAGGGCGGTGTTGAAAGAAAGCCCAAAAATTGCTCATGTGATAATCGGGTCTTTCTCCATCGATGCGAGGGAATCTAGGAAGCCACTTTTTATACTAGGGGGGGATTTGTCTATGATATCCCAGGATTTTACTCATGTTTAATGGTTTGTAGTTTCCCAGATCCCATTGTGAAGTCATAGCTGGCTTCGTCATCAGTGGAGTCGCTAGATAATTTTCGTAAAAAAATAAAAAGATAAGGGAAAACACCCAAAGTGGAGTCGCTAGGTAAGCTTGTAAGATAAGTCTTCTGAGGCAAGGCTTTTCGAAAAGTGTCGTCTTGAGGATAATTGACTCAGTGTTAGCTGGCAATGACGCCAAAATGTTATCGAGCAATTTGTAGTTTAGGAAAATAGATAGATGAAGGGAGTTCAAATTGGCATAACTGGAACCAATCCCACCCAATGTCAGCATAATGGGATGGTTCTTTCTATTTAGGGTGGTAAGGCCCAGGGGAGACGTCCCTGGTGACCTGGGTTTTTGAGAAGGCAAGGGATAATAATCTAAAGGTAATTTTGCCACCTCACAAGTCACCACCAATCAGATAGTCTGGCTAAACAGCCAATGATAAAGTATAACCAAAGAAAATATAAGCACCTGCCTAAGACAAAGCAACAAGAAAACTGATATATATGCGAGATGCTCACTTGGTTAGTACCTCATATAAATCAATGACTATCTGATACACATATAATCAATTTGACAATAAATATTGATGAAGTCAATGTTTATAAAATAGAAATGATAATTAAGTCACTTCTTCAATAAATGATGAAAAGATGTGGCATTCAATGTAACAAATCAATACTTCATTTAATTAATGCCTTTAACCACCATTCAATTGCTTATATTGAAAAAATTATATTCAATAATGTTGTTAGGGCTAATGATAATGGCAGCAATAGGTTAGTTAGGTTAGTCTCTAAGCTAGGGTTAGTAGTTAGGGTTTGATTAAAGAAAATGAAAGTTGTTGTGATCAAGTTCACTTCAAAGAAAAAGGTATTAAGATCCGTGCCTTAGGGTTAATGGAGTCAATAGTGAAGGACACAAGAGCTAAAGGATGAAAAAGAAAAATGGCTAAGGACTAGAGGGAGAATATTTGAGGTGTTTCTAAAGAAAGGCCTCAAATTCAACATTCTAGGGGAGAGAGGCTCACCTTGGTTTAGGAGAAATAGGCCTTGGTTCTCTCTCTTCCTTCCTTAACTCAATGGAGATCACAGATAGCTGGGGATGAAGCATAAAACCAATACAGGAAGGTTTGATGAAGCAAAGTGTTGCTATAGAAAGGCTCTACTAGCAAACCCTAGATAAATCAACCCAAAGTGTAGAAAACCTAGGCTTTAAGGTGTCTCCATTTTCTCAGCTTATAGATAGTACAACTAGCAAAAATGAAGAGAGAATGAGAGTGTAGCTACGACTAGGGTCTCTTCTTATGTGTTTGTCACCTATGGTTTATTTAGCAAAATTATAAACATATGCAAGAAATAAGACTACAACCATTCATTCAAAAAATTTTGCAGAAAAATACTTACATATCACCAATAAAGAGCATTGAAAACCCTAGTTGTAACACCTTCCATTAAGAGAAATGCCAAATTATGCCAAGAAAATCCTCCTTAAACAAGTGCACATCACTAAATCATCCAATAACACAAGAGAGGGTGCAAATTTCAGACCTCACTAATTAGTGAGTGAGTTGTGATGAAAAAATGAAGGTGAAAATCCTTCATTTATACAGTACCATGACATAATTTTACACTTTAGGTCATGAAAAAGGCTGACAAGGCCAAAATACTAAAATCATGTTGTTTTACATTAAAATATAAAATCAAAACCCTAATCAAGATTGAAAGAGACAACAAGCCCCTCCAAGGGAGACGTTATCCCCTTTCAGGGAAAATGGGGAATCCTGGAGAAAAACGTTATCCGTCCTTGGGCTTCTCAAACTTGCCACACGTGCCTTTACTACCCAGTTTACCTCCCAATATGTCCATAATGTTGGATGATGTCATGGTCATGATGGATGACGTCTTAGTTCTTCCAAGTCCAACGTTCCATTGAAAGAGGGCCAATCCCCCTAGGTCAAGCTCTGCCAAAGTGCCTCTGGTGGAACGTCCTCCTCTTCTCCGATGCAAAGCCCCTGATCCATATCTATCCTATCTATACCCCCTGATGGGGTATCAACATCCATATGATGGTCTCTTTAGCCCCATGGAGGTCCGAACTGATCATCTCCCCGTGTGTACTAGTTCAAATGGTACCTGTCCATCGGGCATGGTCTACACATCAAAATCTATGCCCTCCATGGTGTCATCAGTCACAGGGATCATAGAAGTGTCAATCACATTTCATCATCAATTTTATTAAACATGTGCATAAAATCCCTAATACATCAATCAAAATCTCAAAGGTATTACACAAGCCTGCAATACAAGTCTGAAGAAAAGGACAGGGAGTCCTATTGGGCTAGTGTCCACTAGAAAAGGAAAGTTCCTGAAATAGACCTCATCCAAACCATGTAAGTGGGTGATTTGGTCAAGGGATGTCCAAGCAGGTGGGAGCAACAAGGGCAGAGGATGCAAAATTCTTTACCTGTGGGTGCCTTTGTATAAGGCGAATTGTACCTGTCCTAGATGCAATCTTTCCAAGCCCATCCATGCCTTTTATTCTTTACTCTTTTCTTCCTTTATTATTTATTTATTTTTTCTGTTAGGATAAAATCAGTGGACACTACCCTGGTGTGGTGACCAGTGGTGAAAACATTACCCACAAGTACTTTCACAGAAATGAGAATGTTGGCTCGTGATGAGACCCCCTTTACCTTGGCCATGTAACCAAGAGTCACTACCCTTGTGTGGTAACCAACTGGTGGTAATGTCATACTACTAGGTACCCATGGACCTAATAGGATGGCTCATGAAGAGACCCCCTATCTGTTGGACAACTGAGAGGGGGGGGTGAATCAGTTGTTACCGTGCTTAAACAATTATGCTTCTTTAAAAAAAAAAAACCTTTACAAGGCACTCAATGATGATGACAATCATGCAGGGAAATAAACGTTGACACATTCAGCATCAATCACATATATGAGAAACACAGAGAGAGATATTTCCCGAGGAAACCCATACAGGGTAAAAACCTCTTTTTCTTTATATGATAAGTATTATCTACATTATTTACATTATCATACATATGAGCACCAACTCATTGTGAGGCTGCAGCCTCTGTTTTTGCAAGCTGCAACTTGCTGAGAGCACCAACTCTCTGTTTTCTCTAGCACCCACTAGAAGGAAGCACCAACCCCCTCGTTTCTCTAGCACCAACTAGAAGGAAGCACCAACTCCATGGTTTCTCTAGCACCAACTAGAAAGAAGCACCAACTCCCTGTGTTCAAGCACCCACTTGAACCTTTGAGGACACCAGTCCTCCCTAGCACCTCCCAACCACCCTGAATTATAAATTCTTTGTTACTAAAACTTATTACAGTGATATAAAATTATTCAATGGCTTACCAGCCCTGTCGTTGTTCTGTTACACTGCTCTTCCCTGTCTGCATCAGTGTCTTCTGCACACCTCTAGCACTTTCTATTCTTCTACCTTTTATGCTCTATGTGCCATATCCCTTCAATGCACCATTCCTCAACTGTGTATTTCTGCTCCTGCGTTCTACCTCCTTGTACAAACATTAATTATTCTCCACAACAACAACACCGATCTCTTCTTTGTTCAACATTCTTATAGTCTCTGTTGTCTTTGTGCATGCAATATTCACCATGCCTTTGCATGCACACTTCGCACCAAATTCCTCCATAACTTGAGTGCTCTGTCTGATCATCATCCCGACTCTTCAACTTCTCTGTTCATTTACCAATTGTTCAACATCACTGTATGTTATACTAAGAAGCACAAAAGTAGCCCTGCGATCTTGTTCAACTTCACTTGCACCGTTGGATTGAATTCATAGAAACTTGAGTTTACTTTTCCATTTATCACTTCGGCATCTCAGGATCCCCGTGGTAATAATTTCATTATGCTCCATGTCCCAATCCATGAAACTCTAGAATGGAGGTTATCTAAACTAGCTCCTTCCTTCATCTTCTGTCGATGTGACCAATGGCTGCGACCACAGATTGAGCCAAAACTTGTTTCACATTTTAGCATTTCAGGACTCCTGTGGTAGGAGTTCTTGACATCTCCATCTCTCAATTTTCGAAACTCCGAAGTGATGTAAACCTGCTGATGTCACATGTGGATTGACACATGTCGAATAACTTCCACGTGTCACTCTGATTCGTGACTTACATGTGCCTAAAATGTTGAATCATCTTGACACTTGTCATTGCCTAGTTGTGCCACGTGTTCTTAGCTAATGTGGTTTGCTGACGTGTCTTGTTTTGGGATTTCTCATTTCGACACTTCGGGACTCCTAATGTTGAGAGTCTTTGACTTCTCCATCTCCTGATTTTCGAAACTCCGAAATGGATTGGGATCAATGGTCCAGATCAAACCTTGATATGACGGCTCAGATTAAGTTACGATTTTCCATATCATGATTTCAAGAGGTTAGGGAACCCCGTTCCTTTGACTCTCCAGTCAGTGAAATGACGATATTTTCCCACGTGTCCTACCTGAAGATGGATGGTCCTCCTTCTTTCAGGATTTTGTGAGCCCACTACTCCTTGCACTTTAAAGAACATGCAATTTCTCCTTGATCCAATGATGATCAGATCTCGCGCTTGGATCTAACACCTCAGATCTATCCTCCTCTTCAACTCACTCTTCTTGTCTACATTGAGATCTGATAGCCATCAGGAATTCTGAATTGTAGATCCAACAATCACGGTTGCTGCTGTTCCCCAATTATCACTGTGCTGCTGATCATCGTTGTTGTACTCAAGCCATCATCACTGTTGTACTTTCCATCAATGACAAGCATACACTACTTGTAAAACATGCCAACAATCTCCCCCTTTGTCATTGATGGTAACTAAGGCATCCAAATTCTTTTCTCCCCCTTTGACATCAATGTCAAAGAAGAGACATGCTCCCCCTGAGCTGTTGCAGTAATTTTAGGAGGCATTAGATATTCAAACAATAAAAAACTCCCCCTAACAAGATGGACTCTTTTATGTGTGAGACGAAATGACACCCAACTTCTGTCTGAGATATTCAAAAGGTGTCTTGGCTAGG
>JASDQU010356529.1:0-11960 GCA_032191745.1 Picea mariana | reverse complement strand
CTCTGTGCCAGCGGCGTATCTCACAGGTAACTGGAAATGGTTAAGGAAAGCCATCGCCAATTCGTCAAAAGAAGAGTATCTTGAGCGATCAAGCTCAATGTACCATTTCGCGGCACTCCCAATGAGAGTACGTTGAAACAATCGCAACTGTACGGAGTCATCTTTCAATGAGTTAGATGAGCACCAAAGATGAAAGGTAGTCACATGATCTCCTAGATCTTCATTAGGCTTGGCTTCGAACTTTGGAATGTCCAAAGGCAACTTCGTCGGGATAGGAGGCCAACGCGGATCGTGACAAATGGGGTCCTTCAACAACCTCGTCAAATCTGGCAAGTGTAAAGTCGCCAGGAAAGGTAGTTTGGGTTGTTGCTGATAACCTGGGAAAAAGGGTCCTGGAATTTGATTGGCACCAAGTTGCTAGGAAAAGTTAGGCTGTTGGCCCGGATTTTGGTAAAAACCATGGCCCTGGCCAACATAAGGATTTTGCATATGTGGAGACATCATCAGCGAATTTCCCAAATAGGACATAGATTGTTGGGCATGCATTGTGTTCGAAGGACTTTGGGAAGGATTACCCCATGCTGGTCCCGTAGGGATAGGCATAGTAGTTTGTCCGGGGTTCCATTGATTGTGGAAAGAATTACCCCAGATCGGCATTCCGGAGGAGGGAACGGATCCTTGCCCTAAATTCCAAGGTCCTGCTAAGTTTGCCCCCTGTGCAGGAATAGTACCCTGCCTAGGAGTAGATTGTCCAAAAATGGGGTTGCCCCCAATCGGGAAAGCGGCTGACGAGAAGGTGTTGTACCCAAACGTTCCGTTCCAAGAAAATAGTGTCGAACCTACCGGTATACTATGCGAAGGTGGTCCTTGACTCCCCGCTCCAAATAAACTATTGTGTGTAGGTTGCCCGGCAGATTGCTGATGCGAACAATCAAGTGAAGGGGACGAAGGAGGGATATGGCCTCCTGCGTAAGGAAAAGCATTAAAAGGAACAGAAGTGCCCCCCATGTGACCTTGCAGAGGAGCGCTAGAGCTCCCTGCCCCCAGACCCAAATTCTGTAAAGTGGAGTAGGACAGTACAGGACTTGTACCCGAACTAGGCATACCGTATGAGAACAGAGGGCCTGTGGCACTAGGTGTGAAAGGGGTTGTGGCCGCCACCAAAGACGGGTTCGGACCACTGTGCGAAGTAGCTGCGGTCGAGACCATGGTGGCTCGGACCGACAACGATAGGTTAGGAGATGACTCTCTTGTGGTGACAACCGTGGTGGGAACTGAAGAATTCCCGGAAGGAGTAACAGCATTTGTTTCCATTGTTGTGTGAGGCACTGTCTGGCGCTCGTGAAATTGAATTGGTACAATAAAAGGTGCCAAGAGATCAGTGGTTGAGGTTTCAACCAAGCCAAGAGCGGTTGCTTCAAGGTTCAAAACGGTCGATTCCTTCGGGGGTTGTTCGGGCACAATGGTTTGTAACCCGGTCGCTTCAAAAGACCCTTGTTGGTCAAGCTTCCGCCTTAATGGTGGCGGGGGTGGCTCCAGTGTAACCGGCGACAAGCCAAGAAGCCTTCGTGACCAGCGGAGCTCGGGATCCTCCACTGTGTGAGAATATCCAAGACACTCTAAGGTAGTCTAAACGCTCAAAAGTAACACACACTAAGAAAAAAGTCCCTAGACGATAAGACAAGCAAACACTAAATTAATTGGAAGAACAGTTACAACAGCCAGCACTAGAGCAACTTACCGGTGCAAGTGCAACTCGAACACGGAAGCACCCTCCGAGTATACTCTGCAAAGCGTGGCCCGATGTTTGTCCTAGGTACCACGGTATACCCCCGCAGTCACCTGTGTATGTCCCTAACAAAGATTGGCAACTAGGTTGTCAGCACGCGAACAGTCACAAGGCGGGTACAGTCGAAAGTCGGGTAGACCACAATGAGCAAGGTATCGAGCCCGAAACCTGTCAAGGGTATCGAGAGCAAATGGTCCGGAAGACAACTGAGGACCTCGAACAGATTTGAGACCCACGAAGCCCCGTGGCAAATGCAAACGACGGAATCCCAAAACAAGCCCTCTATATGTGTTCTCCACTACGATTGGTCCGACTTTGGAGGGGTTATCTCTGCTACCTTTCCGCACGCGACCTCGTGTTTATCCCGTGTTAGAGGGGAGTCCTAGATAACTTCCACGAAACTGGACTTAGACACTCCCTATCTCAGACTCCAATGTTTGGTTTTAAATGGCCTTGAAGAGTTTCGTCTCCAACCTAATCCAAGGCCCTAGTCCTAAACTAGTTTGTGAACCCTACAAACATAAAAGTCTAGTAGATTTTAAATTTAGCGTTACTTTTATGGCTTTGTCTTACGTCAAGGGGTATGAGGGTGAAACTGATGATGTGTAAAAGACGAAAGCAAAAAATGAATAAAAAAGCTGGAAACAAAACTTTTACTGAATGCAAAATTTCAACAACTTTTCAAAATAAAGATTTTTTTAACTTTTCTAAGATTTTGGACAGCAAACTATGCATTCAAGACGAGCAACAACTATGCATGCATACTACTTATATACTAACGGGTTAGAAATCAAACATAAACTAGTCAAACCATAAAAAGTTCATGAATTGGGACGGGAAAAGCATTCTCTTTATTATTTAAAATGAGTCAACTTATAAAAGCTGAGACCGGCCACCGCTCTTTGAACCTGATCCTGGGCTCCTCTTCTTCTGTCCTTCAACTGCTTTGCTTTAAATCTCCTTTGGCATTAGGAAAGGTTTAAGGGTTGGAACAATGGAATACGTAAATGGGCAGAGTTTCTTTGCTATATTCTTCCTCCTTCCAAATGGTACCCCTACCCCTTCTTTTATAGGCTAGAAGGAGCTAGGTATTTGGACGAACCCTCAGCCATGCATGGTCGGAAGTTTCAGTTAACTCACCCATAGCTTTTTGTTCCGTCGGCAACTTTCTTTTTTTCATGCTTTTGTCGGTCCACGCAGGTTGTTTTGGGTCAGCCAGCGTGTACACGCGTGCAGTAATGGGTTAGGGTGCGTGGGCCTTTACACAAGAGGATTTTCAAATAGTTGTTCAGTAGTGTTTTTGGCAAAGAAAGGATATGAGTTGGTCTGATGCCAGGTAAGCATGTGTGGTGCAATTTAGGGTTATAACACTTCTTACCCTTGGCTGGGGTTACAACATCCATCTGTGGGTTTTAAGCCCCCCATAAAGGTCCAAGCTAATCATTCCCTCATGTGTACCTGTCCACCAGGCAAAGTCATGTAGCAACAACAAGTATGCCCTCCAGGGGTTCCTAAGTCACAGGGATCATAACATGTAAATCACATCCAATAATTAAATTACCCAAACATGTGCATCAAACCCTCCCTTAACCCAGACAAATGCTCAAAGACGTTATGCAATTTGACAAGTTAGGTTTGGAGAAGGTCTCAAGGCGTCCTATTGGGCTAACCTCTCTTAAGTTTGGGGTGTTTCCCAAGTGGGATCTAGTCCAGATCATGTAAGTGTATGAGGTGGTGTGGGATAAGTGTTTGGGCATAGGGTGCATGTGATAACAACGAAATGTAAAATCTTACCTGTGGGTGCCTTTGTAGAGGGCGAGTTGCATCTTATCATAAATGCTATTGTTTCCTAGCCCATTCATTGCCTTTTACTCTTAGCTTTATTGCTTTCGATCTTTTGCTTTTGTGCTTCAAGGGAATAGTTGAGGGCCACTGTCCTAGCTTGACGACTAGAGGTGACAGCGTTATCCACAAACAATTCATGGAGATGAGAAGGTTGGCCCGTGATGAGACCCCCTTTCACTTGGCTATGCCACCAAGAGCCACTACCTAGATTTGGTGACCAAATAGGTGGTAGTGTCATACCGCTACATGTCCATGGTCATAATTGTAGATTTTAACCTTTTACAATATTTACTGCAAACAGATTTTCAGTAAAAGAACAAAAAAGATACAATGGTAAATACAAACATTACATAGAGATATTTCCCCTAGAAACCCAAACTGGGAAAACCAACATATTCTATATTCATTCAGTGTGTTACATTGTTTAAAATACAATATACATATAGGAGCCAACGGCATCCAAAACCCTAACCCAATGACCTGGATTAGTCAACAACCATAATTCCTTAACCGGAAATAGAAAACCATCGGCAAAAACCATGTGCCGAAAAACCACCTAAATATGTGACACTGCTACTCGTGCAAAGAATATAGCACATACCCAACATTCTCCCATGTGTTGTTTTCTTTGCATTCAGGGGGTTACAAGGTTACATAATCAACAATCCAGGGCAGCAATGCCCATGGATCCTCTACACAAGGAGAACTTCTCAGTGCTCACGGATTTTGTTAAAGAATCTGCAACATTCTTCAAAGTGTCCACTTTCATCAGCAATACTTTCTTTTCTTCAATCATGTCTCTCACAAAGTGATATTGATTATCAATATGCTTTGTCTTTGAATGATAAACCGGGTTCTTCGCCAGAAAAATTGCACTTTGACTGTCACAATCTATCCTTAAAGCTTGTTGTACCAACCCAATACCTGAACACAATCTTTGTACCCATACTGCTTCCTTACTTGCATGAGTGGTTGCCATGTAAAGCATGTCTTTTGCTCATCCAACTTATTGCTCCTCCAAACAGGTTAAACACATACCCACTTGTAGATCTCCTACGATCTAGATCTCTAGCCCAGTGTGCATCCACAAAGCCATGTATATCCACCACTCTGTCCAATCTCGGTCTTCCTTCATAGCACAATCCATAGCTAGCAGTGCCACGCAAATACTTGAAAACCCTTTTTACTATTGTCCAATGCTCCTTCCCTGGTTTTGACATATACATGCTCAAAACTGTCACTGCTTATGCAATGGTCTGTACTAGACCGGACATTGCACAAGCNTATTGTCCAATGCTCCTTCCCTGGTTTTGACATATACATGCTCAAAACTGTCACTGCTTGTGCAATGTCCGGTCTAGTACAGACCATTGCATACATCAAACTGCCAACTGCACTTGCATATGGAACACAAGACATGTCCTCCTCCTCCTCTTCATGTGTCTTGGGACACTGATCTACAGATAACTTTACCCCAACAGGAATAAGAACCTTGATCGGTTTACATTCCTGCATATTAAACCTCTGCAATATTGTCTCAACATATTTTCTCTGATTTATCCAGAGAAAATATGTATATCCATCCACAAAGACATGTATATCTACCACTCTGTCCAATCTCAGTCTTCCTTCATAGCACAATCCATAGTTAGCAGTGCCACGCAAATACCTGAAAACCCTTTTTACTGTTGTCCAATGCTCCTTCCCTGGTTTTGACATATACATGCTCAAAACTCCCACTGCTTGTGCAATGTCCGGTCTAGTACAGACCATTGGATACATCAAACTGACAATTGCACTCGCAAATGGAACACAAGACATGTCCTCCTCTTCCTGTGTCTTGGGACACTGATCTGCAAATAACTTTACCCGAACAGGAATAGGAACCTTGATCGGTTTAAACCATAATGTATAACATGCACATGCAACAACCACAAAACATCTCAAGCACATAACTAAAACGCATCCAGAAACCCCCAGAGTATCAGATCCGATGATAAAATGCATCCAGAAACCCCTAGAGTATCAGATTTGTGAGACAAAACATTAGATTCGTAGTAGATATCCAGATCAGTTGGATCATGGATATTTCAGTGGTATCAGAGCTTTAGTCCTATCAGCCTGTGACTAAATTCAATGAGTTCAATGGATGACCCAGAGGGTCGTGAGCATGTGGGTGAAGAATACGGATTTTCCTCCTCTCCCTCTCGGTTCTGAGGAAGAGGAAGAGGCACACAAGGAAGCCGAGAGAATGACAGAGTATCAGGCAGAGAGGATGTGGGGAGACAGATATGAGCGACCAGAGGGCAGTGGTAAGGCCCCCATGGATCCAGAGGCAGCCTTCATGCAGGTTATTAGCGATATGTTAGCTAGCCAGCAGGCCATGACTCAGTCCTTGGCACAGGTGGCTGATAGATTGGCTATAGTGGGCACCCCGAGCACACAAGCCCCACATGCAACACAGGGGAATTCGGGGGAAGACAGTAGACCCCAGTCACCTACTCGCACATACGCATCTTCAAGTAGGATGCCCAAACCATTGTTCCCTAGTTTTCAAAGGGCACCACCACCACCAGCACAACAGCCGTTAGCACGGAGGCTGCCCACTCAGGCAGAATACATTGCAAAGTACAAGAGGGAGTATGCAACGTTGGGCCGTGACTTCCATCATGACATGACACTAGTCGAGTACTGTGGACTTAAGGTCAGGAACCATCCCAGAGAACCTCAGAGAAGAGGACAGCAGCAGCAACAAGGGCATAACATGGATTTCATCCGGAAAGTTGGTAAATCCACCATACCTTCTTTTGACGGATCGTCCAAATGCATTGCCAAAGCTTGGGTACAAAAGCTAGCCATGTACTACAAACTCAACCAGATGACCAAGACGAAGGCTAGTGACTCTTGTGAATTTAAGGGACAGTTGGATGGACAAGATGATAGCGCATGTCCTTCATCTTCTCCGTCAAGCAATGTTAAGGATTCAACACTTCAGCATAGTGGTGACACTTGTGAGGATTCATATGTGTTAGCACTTAGACATGATGAGATAAGGAGGTTGGATGACCTACCTATGGGTGTAGACATAGCTTCCAGAAAGTCCTGTATGGAGGATGATGAGATTCCAATGATGAGCGAGCCACATTTTTCATCTTCTCAATCACCTATGCTAGCCACAACACCTGAGGATATCAGTGGCATTCCTGATATAGTAGAGGAGCCTTGTGTGGGAATTGTACAGAAGGGACATATGGATCTGCAGACCCAGGAGGAGAGGTATGGCTTGGTGATAGTTGACCTTACACATACCTATCAGTATGAGAAGAGTGAGTCACCACTCTTGGAGATTCCGTTGATGGACCAAGTTGTGGAGACCGATAGCTTGTTGCGACACTTACTCCTAGGATTGATCTACAGTGATGAGGATGCACTCCTTATTGGATGGGATGACCATAGCATGTGTCTGGACACATCTGTATGGGATCCAGGCGCAGATGATATTAGTACGGTGAGTGCACAGGAGGATACAGCTAGTTGCCCATACAGGATACAGTGCGACTCAGATGGGGATCACAGTTGGTGACGACATGCAGTGGTATACAGGAGGACTCGGTAGCACAAGGGACAGAGGGAAGATCAGTACATTATCTTTTGAGGAGTGTGTTGTTGAGGATTCCATTATAGACACTAGCAGTGAGAGGCATGAGGTAGCACCTCAACAGGGCTGTGATCAGGAGTCACAACACTTGACAAGACAATTGAGAGTCAGTGAGGACATGATCATGGCAGCCACTAGATACATTGATGATACACATGCATTGGTGGCCGAGTATTGTTGGAGGGCCTCGATGGCATAGGATAGTTCAGATAGGGGACTAGCCATTGATGACTTCCATAAACTCATGGAGAGAGTGACTGTGATGAGGGCCGACTACCAACAGTTATTGATGGATAGAGATTACCTATTGGAGGTTGGTGAGATGTATCACAAGGAGTTGAGGGAGCAGGAGGTTGACATGTACCGACTCACTCATGAGTGGGTGAGCGCACGAGGATTCTTGGAAGGCACACAGACAACCCTTCAAGAATCAGAGGTCAAATTAGAGGAGCTCCTTGAGGAGACTAGTCAGAGATCCACTATATCTATCTCAGTAGATAGTCAGATACATCCTTCAGTTACATCGTTAGAGGATATTGGTGGTTTGGCAGAGGAGCACCAGTGGTTGGAGGAGCATGAGGAGATGTACTTAGTAGAGCATGGATATTCCTCTCCCTTGCAGCAGTATACAGATCTGGGAGATCACCTTCATCGTAACAACAATTGTGTGAGTTATGATGTATGGAGAATGATTGACCCTCAGTTTGTGGAGATACCTACTGTTGTACCCGATGGTTGGTGATCAGTGATGAGTACAGACGATTATTTACCATGGGTGTCGGTGGACGAACTTTTGGTCAAGTCGTTGGGATTGACCAAATCATATGATACTTTCCAGTCCTATAGTGAGTTGCAGATATTTATGATAGCCTCTCCCGATACGTTTATCATTGACAGCAACACAGGGGGAGCTAGACAGTGGCAGGGGGCATGGAGAGTTGGTAGGCCGAGACCACCTGACAGGACTGTCTTGATTGCATATAGCAGGATAGGGGTGGATCATCAGGGGCAGACTGTTGAGGCCCTGGACGTGATGGAGAGTATGCTAGGCCATGGGATAGAGGATATATCAAAGGTTGCTACATATTCAGACTCTCATTGGGATGAGGGTGGAGGTATTTCGACAGTTACCAGTAGGGCACATCAACAGTTAGTGGGGATTGGAAGTGATGAACTTCCAAATTTGATATGGGATCTGAGAATCCATTGGGTCAATAGTTTGTTTCATCTTATGAGGATCCAGGAGTGGAGGGTCCAGTATGGATGCTTTGAGCAGACAGTCATGATCAGAGTAGAGCAGCATCGGCATGATGGTCCCTGTCAGAGACTAGCATGGGACCCTGGGATTACAGGGTTGGGCATTTCATTGACTGATGGAGACGAGCGAACATTTGCAGGGGGGAGTCACATTTATTTTCCATTGAGTTTCAGTATTGTGGAGAGCACGTCACTGGCTGGTGATTCGTTGAGGTCTTGTAGTACCTCACTATGGCAGCAGCATGTTCAGTCGGTGGGGGTTGTGTTGAGTTTGGTATGGTCTGGTACGATAGACCCATTTCGGGTTGAGGCCACGTGTTATTTGCAGGAGACTCATGGTGTTGATATGTTACAGAACTATACTCCACAAGGCATTGCAGTTCACATCTTGATATGGGATCTAGGGATTGGAGTGCTTGGTAGTTCAGTGTTTGATGGAATTGAGTTTCAAGTAGAGTGGTTGCTTGGCGAGTTGACTGAAATTCTTTGGCCATTGATCATTCTACTCATCAGGAGCATGTGGGTGTCATGTGTGGTGAGCACTTGGAGAGGCCACATCTTGAGGGGAGTCTACCTTGTGTCACACAGGTTGATATGGGACCCCGGTATCATATGTAGTTGGATTCAGCTATTGCTTGAGGACAAGCAATATTCCGGCAGGGAGGACTGTAATGTCCCCACTTTGGGACATTATAACTTTACAGAGTGTTATGCCTACAAAGTAGCCAGATAGGGATGACAGAGAGTTCGGGAGATATTGAGGGGTTATTGGGCCCGACTTGCATCGTTCATCATCAGGATCCATTCCGCACATCTTGGCATTGGTTCCGTTGCATTCCGACGATTTACGTAATTTTGAGTTATTCTGGGTCATATCTTAATTAAATTCACTAAGAAGGTCATAATGGGCATATTACTTGGAGAAACCTCTTAGTGTAATAGCTCATCAGAATCGGGAAGAAGAGCACTTCAGGATAAGATGATGAGGAGTGACTTTCAGTGGCCAAAGAAGCCATAAGGATGGATAAATCAATTTTTAGAGGTAAAATGGTTAATTAATTAATTAATTAAGTGATTTAATCAAGGAATAATAAAAAAAAGTAAAAGTCACTTTGAGGGAAAAGGTCAACAACGAATTAGGGTTTTGGGAAGCTATAAAGGAAGGGTAAAGGACCTAATTCCTCATTATGCATTGTTATGATTTGATGTTGAGAATTCCCAGAGGAAGAGATTCGACTTCTATTGTTTTGTGGATTTCTGGAGGAAACCACCACCATTGATCGGTTTCGGTGTTGAGAGACACACCCTAGTCCATCGGAGATACCATCCAACTATTTCACCGTGCTATTCAGGAGTATCCAATTATCAGTGTTGCGCAGCTCAGCCAGTGGGGGCGCAAGTCAGATAGACGGTTTGTGGAGTTGCACGAGATCAGAGTTCAGATTGCAGTTTCCTTCTGACCCAGTTGAGATCTAGCCAGGGCGCATAGATTGAGCCACTTTCCATCAGATTTGGATGATGGAATCCTTCAGAGCGCATCATTCATCCATTTAGGGCGCAGCTCTTTTGGAAGGACGGTTGGGGTTATAGACGGAGCATCAGAGCAGATCTGGGGAAACTCCTCCGACCCAGTTTCGCACTTGGCGAGGTGATCGTTTTGAGTCCTATAGCAGCCGATTCCATTGGTGGAATCATTTGGGGCGCATCTAGAGATCCCAAGAGGTGCGTGTTATCCCCGATTTCTAGGGATAACTAGGAGATCATGTCTCGAGGCCCACAGGCCCTAGACATGGAGTATCGAGAGCAGGATTGACCTGAGCATAGCCCTGGAGGGCCCATCCTTCTTCTTCTTCATCAGATTTGTCCTGTCGGCAGTAGCAGCATCCACCACCATCGGCTTGGACTTGCATCAGAGAAGACTCTTGCTCCATGAGGTAATTGGTCCAGGTATCATGGTATGTGTCATGTTTGATCATTATAACTTTCAGATATATGCATCAGGTTCCTTACATTTCTCACAACTGCTTGGATCTTACACTAACCCACTTGACCATTGTTGGGGGGATTAACGGGGTGCCCTAGCAAGCTTGTACCCATAGGTTTTCGTTAGCCACCAGGAGAGATCTGAAGAGCCATCGTCCGCTCCCACCATATTATCATTTTACATCTTATCTCCCATACATCCATCCCATTCCCCTAGTCCGAGAATTAGAAGGACCTATTTGAGGGGTTACACTTTGTCCTGTGGGAAGAAGGGGCTAAAGGCCCAGGAGGTAAAAGCAGTTGGTAAAAGGTAAAAGCCATAGGGAATAAAACCTAGAGATGCCTCGCCCAGGGATCCCCGAAAAGGCAATAAAAGGCCTCTCGATAAGAAACAAAGGGACCCAAAGAAAAATAATAAAAACGAGGCCTAGCCAAGAGGATGGGAGGTCTCATCATGAGCCGGCCCATTATGTTCATAGGTATCTAGCAATATGACATTGCCATTATCTGGTCACCACGCCAGGGCAATGACCCTTGGTTGCATGGCCAAGGGAAAGGGGGTCTCATCACGAGCCAGCCTTATCATTTCTACGAAAATACTTGTGGGTAACACTGTCAGCTCTGGTCACCACGCCAAGGCAATGTCCTCTGGTCAAACCTTGAAGCCAAAAAGAAAGAAAAAGTAATAAATAAAAAAAGAATAAAGGCAAATAAAGGGCTTGGAAAAAACTGCATCCATGATAGGTACAGCTCACCTCCTACAAAGGCACCCACGGATAATACCTACCCCTGGTCTTCACTGTGTCTGGACATCCTTAGATCATGCCACCTCATATTACATGGCTTGAATGATGTCTTTTGGAAACTTTCCTCTTCTTATGGGTGTTGGCCCAATAGGTTACCTTGTCTTTTTCTTCAGCTTTGTATAGTAGATCAGTGTAATATCTTTGAGCTATTAGAGGATATGCTAGGGGTTTTATGCATGTATTTGATAAAATTAATGATAAGATATGATTGACATTGCTATGATCCCGAGGACCAATGAGCCCATGGAGGGCGAAGTTTTTGATGTGCAGGACCATGCCCGACGGACAGGTACCAGTGGACCGGTACACATGGAGAGATGATTAGCTCGGACCTCCATGGGGCTAAAGAGCCCATCAGATGGTTGTTGGGATGGCAGAGACGGGACAACGACGTGATGAGCCTCTGCACATGAAGAAAAGAAGGACGTTCCACCAGGACACTTTGGCTGAGCCCGGCCTAGGGGGGATCACTCACTTCAGATGGAACGTTTTCCTCTTGATGGACAGGACGTCACCTAGGAGAGCTAGACGTTACCTTGAGCGTGTGGCAGTGTGATAAGGTTACTGGCACGTGTGGCAGCTTGGAGGAGCCCTAAAGGGGCTAACGTCTGACTTTTGGATG